>QXVZ01008373.1:31537-140982 GCA_008931825.1 Phallusia fumigata | reverse complement strand
TTTTACCCTGTAGGCCAAGCAGTTACCCCACCAGCCCCCTAAAATGTGTACTGTTATTGAACAATGTCCAAAGTTGATGCAGCTTGGACAGTTTGTAACACATGTTGTTGTGGTACGCTGAGTGCCTTGTTTACATCTATAGCCTGGGCATGTTTTCAGAAAAACGCAATATGTAGAACTTTGCATGTGTGGGGACCCATGCGTTTCTGCCAGCGGAAACAATCATGTCATAAATAGCGCAGGTAACTGAGACCCAATGTAATATAATGTGGGGAATATGTCATATTTTAATATCTGGTAATAGTATACATAGAATGTCTATATATGGTAAGCCACCCTTCTAGTTTTAGGCGTAGTTGTTGTTAGAGATAATAACAAGACCTATTTTGGTTAAGAAATATGTTGTCTTGATAAATAGCTAAAAATGTGTGTTTATCTATATGTGTAAAGTGTAACTTAATTATACTTTATAGAAACAAGATGAACACATTACCAAACTTAGGGAGAACTTTGAGAGACAAGCAAGAGGTATGGCATGGAATGTAGCACTTTGTTAAACAAAACAAGTTTGTAAAAACGAAAGGTGGTAAAATGATTACTGAAGGTGTGTGTTACAACACTGCACATAACCATGTCCTAAGCACCAAGAATTGACATAAAGGCTTAATCGTTGTGTTTGCCATCCATTTCGAATCCTTGTGATGTTCAATGTGTGTACATCATTACTTCAGAGATTGAAGCCAAATATGAAAAGAAGATGAGGGTTTTGCGTGACGAGCTGGAACTCCGTCGTAAAACAGAAATTCATGAAATTGAGGAGCGCAAAAATGGACAAATTAATGCATTGATGAAAAACCATGAAAAAGCTTTCTCAGACATCAAAAATTATTACAATGACATCACTTTGAACAACCTTGCTCTTATCAACTCGCTAAAGGTAATTTCGTTAACTGTAGGATAAACTTGTCAGAATCACTATAGTGGAATTATAATTACACCTAAATCCTAATAGCGGTGGTCTTGAAAAAAAATGACATGAAGGCACAGCATAAGATTTTGAAGACTTTTTTTTTTGGGGGGGGGATTTAAACTTACAGCTTTCCCACTTCTACAAACTAGCATTTAAAGCTAAAAAGTGATGGCTTCGTTGTGTAGTAGTGCTTCATTTCTTCTCGTATGTTGGATGTTTTTTTGTTAGTTGAGGATGTGTGGCAACTTAATGTTAGTAGCTGATATGTGACACATTGCTATTGGGAAATATTGATCATTGTGACAGGGTTGTTTCTAAATTTTGAAACCCCCAAGTCATGCATCCATGTAAAACTACCTTGGTTTTGGTCAAAAATATTCTGGCCCAAATAGTTCCTAAAGGTGAGATCGAGATGCTGAAGTTATTAATCGAGTTATTGCCGAAATGTTTGATAAATAAAGCAGAACTATTAGGCCAGCATATTTTTGATAACGAGTTTTAAACAAATACATGTTAAGGGTCTCTCGATTGCTTTTATGTTTTCCATGCATCAAAATGTTTTTGTTATTGTACTTTTTGTACAAAAAAATGCCAAAAAACACTTTTTACCTTTTTAGGAGCAAATCGAGGAGATGAAGAAAAAGGAAGAGAGGATGGAGAAAGAAATGGGAGAAATTCAACTTCAGAACCGGAGGCTCATTGAACCTCTGCAAAGAGCCAAAGAGGAAGTTGAAGATCTCAGAAAGCAACTCACAAATTATCACAAGGATAAAGCTTCTCTATCAGTAATTTTCCATTGCTTTGTTTACTTTTATCCACCATGAGCAAAGAAATATGTGGGCCCGCATAAATTTTTGAATGACTACTCTTAAAATTCGCATTTAGGGCATGATAAGTTTTTCTATTTATTGTGTTTACATCAGCTCAATAAATTAATATAAAACTAATCCAAAAATATATTTTGTGTATACATACAAATTTATATGCAGAGCGCCAAAGCAAGGTTGAAAGTAATGGACAAAGAAATGAAGGGATTACAATGGGAACACGAAGTTCTCGAGCAGAGATTTGAAAAGGTAATCACTTGTTGCCTTAAACAATTTTTACTGTAAAAAAGACTTATGTCACACATGAAATCCAGCCTCTACCATTAACGAACGTAAGATGGATTGCCAAACTCATTCATTTACAGAATCATAAAATAACCTCTTAATCTTAATGTGTTGCATTTACTTTGTTTTCTGTAAGTAAAGAGCCCGCTGATATTAGTTACAAAGTCAACCTATTTCATGGCGTCACTGTGACTCACAGACGCAAGCGGAGCGAGACGAGTTGTACAAGAAGTTTGTGAAGGCGATCCACGAGGTCCAACAGAAGAGCAACTTTAAAAACCTCCTCCTGGAGAAGAAGCTCTCTGCTCTCGCCGACTCATTGGAGAAGAAGGAGGCCCAACTTAACGAAGTGCTCTCGGCTTCCAACCTTGATCCCACAGCGCTCACAGTTGTCACCAGGAAACTTGAGGTAAGTAAACTCGGTAGCGATATCTAGCGGTTACTAAACTGCGTGAAAGTTTCCGCTGAGGGAGCTGTCAAGCTATGTTGGGCAAAAAATGAAAATGACAATTTTTTCACTGCTTCTAAAAAAATGTGGATCGATAAAACAGGTTCTGAGAATGTGTTGGGGCCTTCCCCACATATTTTGTCATTTTGTGCACGAGTGGAAGGAACATTTTAAGCGAGAGTGCATCTAAGTTTTGCACAAATAAATTATGGCATGGTTGACTCCACCGACCTTGCTTACGAACTTTATCATAAATGCAAAGAAAACATGTGACAAATTGTCGTTTCACTGTTCAACCTGTGCGACTTTTGGGTCCGTTTATTGGCGCGGTTTTATTATTATTAAACCGACTCAGTATAAATTAGGGCGGCATGTATGTTTAGTTAACGGACGTGCACAGCGGTGTTCCTTTGTGTCTGGCGCTTCACCCGGTCACCTTTTGTTGTGTTATTTAACTGTTCACAGGCGTTTTAGAGCAAAAAAAACGTTGCGTACACACATCATAGGCACTTGTAAACGATGGTTTTGTAAACAACCTGACATATCTGATCGAAGCCGTCAGATAACCGCATTACGCATGTAGCAACCACCTCTGCAGATATAACGTGTCAAAATAACCAACACATTTTAATGTAGATATATCTGCATTGGAAAAAGTGGTGTGGGGAGGAAGTTAAAATTTATTTCCGTTTTGCTACCAACAATACATAACTAAGAAAACAAAACTGTAATATCGCAACATGGTCGCATTTCGTAATACTGGCTACGAAAGATTGCTGTCGATAGTTTCACGAATAACCTTCGGAAAAGTTTAAGGTCTTGAAACGAGGTCAGCAAAACCTTTGTGCCGCAACAATGCGGCCTTTGTTATGTTTTCAACAAGTGGTCACCGAGCTATTGTTATTGTTTTGAAACGGGATTGTTTTCCTTTTGTGACGCCACAAAACGAAATAGCCAGCTGTCGATGATTTAAGACAATCGCTCTCGTCCATCGACTCGACGACGTTATTTCACAACACCTTTGCGTTGTTGCGTCACAAAGGACTGACGGTTTCTCGTGTCGTTTTGCTCCGGCTCTTGCGAAAACATACACCAGGAATTCTTGAGCATTATGCTGTCACGTACTCTCTAGCCCAGCAGTTCTTAACCTTTTTTCACTCATTACCTGTTTGTGTTGAGGCCAAATTTTCATTTCCGAAAATTTACCAAAATCTAATTTGTGTGTGTTGGTAGAACTGCCAAACCTAATGTATTACAGTGCGAACAGTTTCAGCTAATTACATATTTGGGGGTAATTACCCATTGGTTTAGAACCGCTGCCCTCTGGTCTGAGACTAACTTTTACACAGAAAATAATTTTGAACGTAGTTAAGCTTATAGTTAAGTAGAAAAATAAACATGTTGAAGAGTAAAAATGTTAAGAACCATGGATCTAAAGAGTGTGGACAAAAACGCATGAACTTAACATGTTTTTAGTGAATAAAATCTTTGAAAAACTCTTTTGAAATATACAACAACAAAAACTATTCATACCTAAAGTATTTATTGATGATTTTGTTGACAAGATACGTTTCGTGATCTAGGGCCTTTTGTTTTCAAAACTAGTATACTAAGCTTTTAAAATTTGTATTTTTTGTTGTGTTGTCTTTGGTAACAACCGACATAGTTTTTATGTCTTGATGTTCTCGGTAGTTCTAGTGTTTTTTATCGGGTTAGTGCAGCAAATTACATTAGTATTTATAAATCACGAAAATCAACATATAAATTCTACCACGATTTTTTCGAAAAATTTCCCTACAGAACATTTTCAATTGAAAATCGTTAACTACTGACTCCAGTTTAACTTAATCCACTTACAACACGATGCCATGACAACCAACCGCCCACGAATGGCTGTAAGCTTCGAACACTGTGGACTTTGTACTGACGCTAATAGGCTTGCGCATCCGGCCTCGGCGCGGTTACTCCAGGTCAATAACCCAGAGTAACCTAAAGCTATGAGAGCTATTATTGATTGTGCTCATTGATTTTTGCCGCAATGAGTTATTAGCTGAGAACGGTATTTCCAAGTTCAACATGCGGTTGTGCGTTGGACCAGAGTTTTCGGGAATATCGATTATTGTCTTATTTATTTTTTAAGCAAAAAACATATTGAATAGTGAATCAGTTGTCAGATTCATCGTGCGCAGTTTCATTGTGAAAATACTTTTAATATAGTTTTGAGTAATAAATCTCGTTATGATGTCCTTCATGACCACACAGTCTCTTTCAAATTCCGTTTTGATTTCTGCTTTGCAATTTCAAAAATTGACAAGATCAGCTGCAAAAACGACCGCATTTAGAAAATTGCACAATAAAATACCGTCTGGGAGGGGCTGTATTGTTTCTTTTCATAAATATTTGGTAAATTTTACCCTTCATTGGCACAAATCTACATTAATAATGTAGCGCGTAAGATTTAACAAACAAAGAACACCGATCTTGAACGCACCATGTTCATCGTGACATCAGCAGTAAGTTGCTGTGTTCCACTTGACTGCACTGTGGCGTCGACCTCCTGAAGCGGAATTGTGACGTCACAGACATGTTTTTTCCGCGCTCGGAGGTTATTTTGACATGAAAGCAAATCGAAATTCGAGGTCAAAGCAAAGTCTGTGGCACTTGCCCTGTTTTTATTGCACACTTGAATATGGCTAGTACAGGCAGCGCTAACTGCTTGTGTTGTAATTAATGTTTTTGTCAAACTTTGAGCATTGTTTTCATACACAACAAAATAAGTTTTGTTTTAACTGTAGGACATATTCCGGTGTCCCAAACTTGGGTGCACCATTAGTGTATTCTGCTTGTTGTTCGAAAAAGGCAAGTAACTTGCCTAAGAACCCAGATATTCAAAAACAATTTTAAGTTATTTTTAACTGTATGAAATCTTTGCTGGGTGGGAACACAACGCTCGTAGTCAATCCGCCTAAAGCGCGCACATCATCGGCTCTGCTGGTTACATTCCGACGTGTAAACGATTCGCTTTTTTGTTTTTGTTTTGACAAAACTGAAAGCAGTACCATTCATACATTTTCCCTTTTTTGACAAGCATTCGTCATTTGTCATACAATGAGCGCAATGTGATACCGGAAGCGGGCGATAAAGCAAGCTAAATAGACAGTAGGGAGAAATGGCGCCCAACCATTGAGCTGCTGTTGGCGAAAAACAAGACCACTCGGTGCTACAGAATACGATTGGTGTGAACGTGTACAATCTATTTTCAGATGGGTTTACGTTTCGGATTAATCAAGTCATATTCGCGTCAGTAAGACTGTCAACATTAATAGGTCGGATGTCATTCAACGTTTCGTTTAGGATGAATATACTTTTTGCTTTATTATTGGCAATATAAATATCTAAAAACAAACAGCATGAATGGAATCAAAGTAATTCAATAGTAAAAACAATAACTGTCTTGTAGTTATATGCGTCTGCAGTCGTCTGAATCGTGATGTTTTAAGCCTTCGTGTTGAGTCGCTCGTGTTGCTCACGCTAGTGCCATTAAAATCGATGGTTTAAATAAGAAAAGGGCAACTTTGGTAATGATACGAGTACCACGCTGACCTGGAAAAGGTTTCCATTTAAACATGAGGTTGTGGTATTCTTTTCACACAGGACCTCGCATCTCAGTCTGACGTTATTTCCACTTCCACTGCATTTCGTATTATTCGCAGTAACCGATTGCGTATCACCTCATGGGGCGCCGAACTTGAAAGGACATCCTTAACTCTGTCGCTTGATTACCTTTCAGCGACACTTAACAGCTGGGAAGTGTCGCTTACGTGTTTTTCCCAGTGTTTTTTTATGTTATGTATAAGAGTTCCGGTGTAAAGTATCAAATTTGTTCCCAATAGCGTTCACCAAGTTTGCAAGTGAACGTTTATGTAAAATTCTCTTTGTCTAACTGTTAGTTGAAAAAACAACTTCTGGGGCCGAATTAAGGCACTTGTAGGCCTAAGGATTCCAAATTATTCTGGTACCCTTGTATATGAACCATGGTAAATTCGGCAATGTGGTCCATCCTTTCGCTAATGCCGTAGACATGTGCATATGTTTCCTATTGGTTACATCAACCCTGCTAAAACCATGAAGTTCGTCTTTATTTATTTTATTTATATTCTTCAAAGCCTGTAAAAGAGACTAGAATTTAAGGGCATATAATGGACCCTAAATTGCCTTTTGAGGTGTTGAACTTATACCTATATTTATATATTTTTGCTAACCATTTTGTGCACTGTGTGAGTTACATGCGTAAAATGTACCGTTAGTTATTTTGGTACGCCTGAAAATTTAAATCCTTGTCCCAAGAAATCCTAATTGGAGGCTTAAACTAACACTTCAAAACCAATCAGGGCACTGTTCAATCATAACTTTTAGCAACCGCATGTAAGTTTACAGTACGTTTCAAAATCTGCCACGTTGGAGGTTTCTGAGGTAATTGTGGGACAGACGGACTCGCCTTCTGGGATTAAAATAACCCAAGGTAACCCCCATCGGTATGTTAATTCGCGAAAAAGCAAATTTACATCAAACAGTTTGTGGGAGTTTGTGCCAAGACAGCGACTGCTGTGCGCCTATGTGACCCCGAGGGAAATGATTCGTGACCTCAAGTAAACTTTAACCTCCCGTTTAGAATCGGCCGAGTTCGTTTCATGAAAGGAGGAATTTTTTTGCATGAAAAATGTATGCCCCAGAGAAAACAATTTAATATGTGGAAATTTGTTTACATTCTTTGATAACCGGGAATGCACCAAGTTGTAATAACAGCCAGTTGCTGGGATTTGAGTTTTTCCACCGTTGCCACGACTGCGGTTCGTCCCGTAAAGAACTGTTTTTCAACGTAGTGTGCATGGAAAACACACAATTACAACCAGCTTGCAGGATTCTACGGTTTTTGCGCACTACCAACTTTTTGTGTGGAAATTTTTTACGACTATGTTAAACATATTCAGAGAACAAACATAAGACTTTAGTTTCGGTGTGACACCATACGTGATCGTATCCGCAGAAAGACGTAATGTACGCTTTGGTGTTGTTGTGTCACTCCGTGTTATCGGACAGACGACTTCCAGAAACCGGCACGTGCATTTTAACCAGTGGCAGAATAAATATTGACTTTGCAAGGCCGTTCATTTTCAGAGAGTCCACCAAACAAGTTGTTGCCCGCCCTTTCCCGCCCTCCACAAATTGTTTGCACACAAGCCAGTCGGCAAACTAACGGTACCAAGTCATGTGATACGTGTGATTTTGGTCACGAAAAAGCATCGAGGCAGTTGTGTAATCTTTCCCATTTAAACATCGCCCTTGACCCCGCGTGTGCGTAAGGTTTGTTTTGCTCCTGTGTTAGAGCGGTGCTCCACAACCGGTGTGCCGCGAAGCAATGCTAGGTGTGCCGCAGTATAACTATCACCTAACAACGTTTTGTTTAGAAAACAAAAATATTTTATTCTTAGCAGATTTAAACGTTTCAACAGTACCTGACAAAACAGGCGATGCAGGCCAAACCAGTTGTAGCCTATGTGTGGTAAAAAGTTCTAAAAATATTACAGATCTGTCTGCGTTTGTAAAAATTTCACATATCTGTCGCGACCCCCAGAAAGCCCCCCTGCGACCCCTTTTGGGATCGCGACCCCCAGGTTGGGAATCACTGCTCTTGTTGGACCGCCCAACAGTGCATTTATGAAGTTTAATGGCGTCATGTTTAAAATAAATTATCTTCGAAAGACTGTGGGGAAAAAACGAGACGCAAAACGAGACGCAAAACGAGACTGAGGTGTGACGCTGAATTTTGAAACTTTAAAAGTGTGACGTCAGTAAAAAAAGTTGCGGGGCACTGTGTTAGGAGATGTCGCCTCCGCAAAAGTTGCATGTTATTTTATTATTTCACACAAATAGTTCGGCGTCAATATGAATTAAACTGCGGGTTTTAATTTGAGTCCCTGTTTAGTTTTTACATGTGTTTCAAGAGTCTTTCGTACATCTCTGAAACCCTAATTATTTGGCTTTTTGTTTTTTGACGGGCAGAACTTTGTGCAGTTTGGCGTGGAAGTATTTACATTAACCAAGCGTAAACGAGTATTTTTACAAAAATGGTGTATTAGTTAGTAGGGAAAAATGTATGCAATTTGAATTGGAAACATGGCAAAATCTTAACATCTATGAATATTTTCAATCGAATCGATATTTAGAAAAGTTTGCCTCAATATAGACAAGGTCTTTCCTTTTTAGCTAATCCTTTTAGAACCATGCCTAAAAAGCGCCAACATGTTGCAACCAGCCTTGCGACAGAATTCGATACCCAAACAAAAGGCTGTGCAGCTTTTCATCCGAACAGCTGAAAAAGGGCGCCTCACATATCCACTATTGTTCTGAAAAATGGTTGTATACAATCTCTACCTCAATAAAGTGTCCAAACGAAACTACTCAAGCGTAAATTGTATTTGAACATGAAATACGGTGGGAGCGCAGTATCAGCTCGCCGAGTCGTAGGCTGTGGGTTTACTGCGGTTCAATGATCTGAAGTAACCCAAGGTTGGAAAACAAGGCTGTAAAAATTCAATGGTCTTGTGACTTTGCCTTAGCATTGTAAACCTTTGTTTATTACTTTGCTGTGTGACCGCATAATAGGCTTTTGTTACAATTTTGTACGAGGGTAGTTTCAGCATATTTCTCTTTTGTTTCAGGACGTGCTCGATTCAAAGAACAGCGCCATCAAGGACCTTCAGTACGAACTGGCTCGCGTTTGCAAGGTAATTAAATGTCACGTTATGGATTTTTGCGCAGTATTCTCTCTTTTGGAAACTTTAACGAGAAGAAAATATTCAGTTCATCATAACGTTTACCAATAAAAAACAAAGCCTTGGAAAAAATTATCTTGCTTAAAAGCATAAAATTAATATTTGCAACGTTGAAAATCTGATGACCGAACACCAACAAATTTTCGTTTTTTCGTCACAATTAACCATATGTATGATGTCATTGACAGGCTCACAACGACCTTTTGCGAACATACGAGTCAAAACTTTTGGCCTTCGGGGTTCCGGTTGAGGAGTTAGGCTTCAAACCCTTGGAAAGTACCATCGGGGGTCAAGAACTGGGTAAGGGGCCGGCGGGGCTCGTTGCAGCCCCCACGTAAAGTTCCCAGTGGGGTAAAGGGGATGTTTGGACTGTGCGTTGTAGGAACTTGGATTTGTAACTTTCTGTTTTGTGAAAAGCCTTTTTTATTTTCAAAAATAAATTTATCTGTGTACTGTGAATGTGTTAGTGTGTGCTTGTGTTTCGATTGTAACCGGGACGTGAATACAAGAAAAGTTACGTTAATTAAGGTATACTATTGGAATGTGGAAAAAAATGACATCGTTTCAAGCTGTCAATGGTGTTACGGAAACTTATACTGTAATTTTTTTTGTACTTTGAAAATTTCCTATTAATGATGGATGTTTCTAGTTTAAAGCCGCAGCATTGCCACGAAAACAAGTGCGGTGTAATACATAGCGATAAGCAAAAATTCCTGTTAAAACGGTCGATCAGTGCAACAGCGGTTTTACCAAGAAATATGAAGGCAACACCATTGTTCTGGTTTATAGAATTTCTGTAATATTAAAATTGACATCAGGTATTGGTTACTTCATACACTATTTTTATTCTTTTTTTTTTTTTCTGTTCAACGTTAGTTGTTTACACTATTGATCCACAAGTAAATAATCTAGGAGCTTTGTTTTTTGATAGTTGGTGACATTGTGGCACACTGAAGTTTGCTTTGGGTTTACCTACTATTTACGCCTTCCATACGGGGAATTTTTCTGTTTGCAGGCTGTTCGGTTTTGTTTGGTTTAGCTTTTTGGTTGAGACAAAATCGTTCGAATTCTAAAATTTCACACACGATTGATAGGCATCTGAATATTGTACACGAACAACTTTGTACGCCAGTTTGCCCATACGTTTACCGGCAGGGCCCCAAAATGTTAAATAGAGTTTAAATCGTGCTTTTGACGTCATTAGTGTGACGCTGGAATTGATTTGGTTGGATTTTATACTGTCACCTTTGTTTCGAATCCAAACCCGATCACGCCCTACTAACACCACATTAGCAACCGCAGAAACAATTATTTAAAAAAATGCTATGGAAAAAGAAAGTAATGGAGGTATTGAACATAAATACCAACTAATATGTGTGGAATTATTTCTTTTAAGGTTGTGTACAACGGCAATATCTAGAGCGCCACAGTTTTATACATATCTAATATTTTAGCTGTTGATAACGTCTGACACTAAAAAAATTGGAACAGAAATGTTTTATGTAGCACACTTTTTCATGCTTGTCTTCGTTTAGCGGACACGAGGCAATCAACTACAGCGCTTGACGCATGCACAGGCGGTTTCCAGAGCATTTTGTGGTATTTCTAAACAGTTTGGAAGGTTGATACAAACCATATTGATGCTTATACGGGTATTTTAAAATATTTCTGGAGGAGTAGCGTTGTTCCATTTGTTTGCTGCTTAAGGAGTTCAAGGTTTGTGCTATGCCCTAACAACAAAGAGGAACTATGGTACTCGAGACCTAGGGAATTTCGTCATCAACGTTCATGCGATTGAAAACCAAATGAGGAACCGAAAAGCTGCTGGCTTGGAACGTCGACCGTGCATTTGTGTGACCTTCAGCAAAACACGCAACTTGCCCACGGGTAAGGCTATGTGCCTCAACCGCCTATTACATAGGTAACACGGTATCAGAGTTGGTAGTTACCAGTTAAGTGGAATCATCCCGTTTGAAACGGGTTGACTGGCGATTTACGTACAGTCAACTATGGCGACTTGTGTAGCAATCTCGGGTAAAAAATAAACGTTTGGGTAATTGTTGAGAGCGCTGAGTAAAAGTTAAAAATCAAACTAGAACTGCAGAAAATAGGTAAAGGGCATGTGAAATACCTCAGCAGACATTTCTGTTTAAAGTGCATTTTGTATGCAAATTTATGTCAGTAAGGAATTTCGCAAAGTTTGGAATTACAAGGTAATTTAACAATGCTCTCTTAACACGCACAAAACAATAACATGAAAGTGTTTCTTTACTAAATGATTAGACAAAGACAATTTAGCAAAATGATAAGGGCTGTTATTCGAAGTAATACAGGGTTGATGTCGACTTTACAACAAACGAAAACATGTAGATTTTCTTCAGATGGTTTCGACGATTTAATGGCTTAGCCGATGATATAATCAACTGGTAACGACGTTTCCAGCCTTTGGCAAAACACCCCCAACAGTTCCTGTTTGGTTTGTAGAGAAAAAAGAACACACAACGTGCGCCAAGTCGTGAAACCGTGGATAGTTTTTGTTTTAATCGCGGCAATTCGGTCATGACGGATCTTCCTTACAGCCTTAAAGCACAAGTAAAAATTTTTGAACCTAAAAATGTAGTATGTTCGTCCCTTTTATTCCCCAAAAGCCGTTTTAAATCTGTAATAAATAAACAAATTTCAAATTACGTTGTCCCATAATTCTTGTTAATTTATTCCTGAATTATTACACAGTTTGTCGTTTTACAAAAGAATACGCATAACTAAGCATTTTAACCATAAACCAATAAAAACAACACTTGCCCTTTCATTCCATGCTCCGTTCATTGCGAAATACCTTTATTCGCTCCGGGGTTACAGCGCACAGTGAACAATATTAACCTGCCTCTCTCGGGTTACTGTCGTTCACAGAGAAGGTAACTTCGGGTCAAACCGGCCTGTTTTCACGTGGATTGCTAACCCACGTGCCTGTGTCAGCCAATCAGCTGAAAGGCAATGTTACGTCACAGAGCGACAAATAGGCAAGCTGGTATAAGAGCGGAGTTGCGACAAAAGAAGGCAACACAACAAAACGGCTGCTGTGCTGTAGGGTAGAGGTGACATGGTTGTTTGTTAACGTTGTTTTTTGACGAAGGAAGTTACTTTGCCGTCAGTGGATAAACTTTAGGTCATGGGCGCAAACTTTTTACTTTGCAAAGTTTATTGGTAAATATAACCAGTGAAAACTTTTCATATGTTTGTGGTTTACAGATTAAAGCATGACATATTTGTCATTTTACTTCATGTAAAAAACAAAGAAGCACTAAACATCATGAGTTTGCAATTGGACTTAACAAATTGGCAATCCGGCCAAATCTTGTGTTTGGTGTCAAGACCAGATTCTGTTGTAATAGAAGTTGAAGTCGACAGAAATGCAATTGGCCAGGAAATTTTGGACAAGGTAATTATTGATTGAAAGTTTTTGACATCGTGCATTAGATGTGCTATTTACATGTAATAAATTTATATTTAATGTAAACATGCATAGTAAGAAAAAATGTTTAGTGTTTAACTATAAATTTATTTTAGGTGTGTGCATCAATAGGCACAGTTGAAAAAGATTATTTTGGACTCCAGTATTATGGTCCAAAGCGTGAGCCCTTGTGGTTAAACTTACGGAACCGGGTGATTGGAAAAGTTTCAGGACAAACCCCATTTCGCCTTCGTCTTCGTGTTAAATACTTTGTCGAAACGCATTACCTTCTCCAGGAATCCACAAGGTAATTTTGCAGTAACACTTCTTACAAGGCATGTTTATTGGCGGGTTATTGTGAAGCACTTGAACCTTTCATCTAGTTTGAAAATTTGTGTGTAACGTGTTGCCAACTATGAGTTTTAATAAAAAAATTCATCATGTATTTTTTAGAGTTGTTTGCGTTTAAATCTTTATAAAAGTTTCAACAGGGGTAAACTTTGTTTTCAGGCGGATATTTTACCTTCAACTAAAGCAGGACTTTATGGAGGACAAACTGGAGGTGGGAGAAGAAATCCTTCCAACCATACTAGCATTAATTGCACAAGCCGAGACTGGTGATGTCATGTCACATGACAGAAGTGCGGACACACTTGAAATGTACACAACTCTCTATCATCGGGAACAGTGCCCTTTGTCAGCTACAGATTTTAAAAGGTAAATACTTTATCTAAACTTGACAATTGTTTAAAATTTAGTTCCTTCAAGGCTGGTTAAATGTCCATTTTGGTAAAAAAGTAGATTAACAGTGGAATCAATTTGTGTTTCAGAATTCATCAGCAACATACCTTACTCAAAGGCGTTTCAAAGAACTCTGCTGTCTCAAAATTTCTGTCAGTAGTTGCCACCCTCCCGACGTACGGCACTGACACATATGTAATGAAACAAGAGATTATGACCTCTAGTGGTAGTGGCAGAGGCACTAACAGCCCAGTAATGAATCGGCCACAACTTGTCAACGTTGCATTTAGAATCGGTCCTCAAGGAATTGAAGTAACAAAAGAAGGGGACTCTGAAACCAAAAGGTACATTCTAATCCAAGTATTATCATTTATCTACATGTGCAGTTGGCTGTAAAATTATTGTTTTGTGTGATTTTAGGTCATTTCAACAACAACTTTCATACAAATAGAAATTTTTAAGTTAAAAAAAATTGTGATTTTCCTGTTTTAATTTTTTTTTTAAAGCCTACACCAGTCAGAAAATTTTAAGCAAACTTGTATTTTTTGCAGAATTCCATTTCAAGCTGTACAACTTGCCACACATGCTGGTAAGACCATTGACATCCATGTCTACCAAGACGATGGCTCCATAAAAACATTGGTGTTTCGGGCTAACTCTGATAGCCAAAGCAATGCTCTTTACAGGTTAGTAACAATGCAAATTTTATTTTAAGTTGTTTGCTACCTGTAAGGTGCAGGTGTTGGATATTTTTAGTGGAACTTAATGCAATTCAAACTACATGTTACTTTTTAAGTGTAACCGGGGTTCTTTGTTTTAGAATGATTACTGAAATGTTAGCATTTTACACCTGGGACACAGTACACTCATCAGTTATCCACCAACATAGCCTTGATTTTAAAGGACATTTTCTTGCATTATTTCGACCAAATGTATCTGATATGGGTAAGTAAACTGTGCATGTGATTACAAGAAGCTATTAACATCTTAAATAACTTGTATAAATGTAGTTTACGGAGAGTCTAAATGCCATCAACTCAATTGGAAATAAAATTACACTTATTATTGCTGCCTAGTGTTGAAAGTTCGTTTAAAATCCATTCTCAGACAAGAACTGCACAAACCTATGTAGGAGAGCCACAAATTTTGATGTGTTATTACTAGTTTTGCAAAAGCTGATTACCTTGAACCCGAAACTATGTTTTTCAGATAAGCAATACATCTTTGATGTGCAACGGACCTCACGAGAAGCATATGATAATGCTCGAAGGATATTGTATTGCCGACAAATGAAAATGAAGGCAGTTGCATCACAACAAGCCAACACCGTGAATACTGAAGTAACAGATGACACAGTTAAGAATATTAACAATTCAGCAGAAGCAGAAATCCTACAAGAAAGATTACGAACAATAAGTGATGCCCTGTCATGTCGAATATGTTTTGACTCTGAAATCCAAAGCGCTTTTGTTCCTTGTGGTCACCAAGTTTGCTGCAATTCCTGTGCTCAGCGGTGCGAGGTTTGTAGAAAATTGCTATTTTTTTGGATTTTAATAGTCATATATGTCTAATAAAACATGGTTTGTTTCATGGTATGCTACTGGAGGATTACATACCCTTCGGTTTATTTGCAATATCTAAGAGTGACCCTGATCAGGGTTTTATTTACCTGTTGTCATTACCCATATATATTCCTTATCTTCTACAGAACTGCCCAATATGCAGAAAACGAATCACTAAAACACTCCTTGTCTTTCTACCGATCACAAAAGAGTTGGTCAATTCTGGTCTCGTAACACCAGAAGATGAGACCTTGCCTCCAATGGAAGAGGATTCCTGCCAAGAATGCCTACAAACTGAAGTCCGAACACAAACACTTGTCACGGTTGAGCCAGTATAACAATATTTTCTTTGTTTTTTTTTCTATTTTATGCCACTCCAATGCATACAAGTCCTGCTTTGTCTCAACATGATAACAAGTGCCGGTGGCTCAGGCCAGTCTGGGATTGACTGCATTTTTTGTCACCTACAGGTAGTTTTGTCTTGCGTGTATGGTTGAAGCTAGGTTGTTTTAAGTAGCAATTCTATTTCTGTTTTTTGTTTTTATTCTTTGTGGGATTTATGGCACAAGTTTAACAAAAAAATTCATGACCTTCCCAACAAAACCTCAAGAGGCAATAAATTAAATATGTTACTGCCACATACTGCTTTTTTAGGCAGCAGAACACTACCATGTGAGCAACAAAACATGCTGTTTATAGTTTCGACCATGGGTTTCAAATCTTGCTTTGAAGTTATCCAGTTTAGCCAGTACATCTAAGAATCCTTAATAACCCTA
The DNA here is from genome assembly GCA_008931825.1 of Phallusia fumigata. Taxonomy (NCBI): domain Eukaryota; kingdom Metazoa; phylum Chordata; class Ascidiacea; order Phlebobranchia; family Ascidiidae; genus Phallusia; species Phallusia fumigata. The sequence continues at coordinate 125,086 of QXVZ01008373.1, read as the reverse complement.
AAACTGTTTTAGCCACACTCTCCCAGATCTCTATGTTGTGTCATTGGTGTGTTCTCCACTGTATAAATATCACAGTTCATATGCTGGCTTTGCTTGGTGATGGTGTACACAGCTAATATTCTTGCCCATGTACCTCAAGCAACTATAATGACCATTTAGTGACCTCGCTGATGGGCGTTAACAAATTGGAACTGTGCATTCTTTTGTTGGGATTCTTTACAGTTTATTTTGCAAAAAATGGCTTTGTTAAAGGGTTGATTCATGGGATCATTGCAATACAACTGTTATATTGATGTTTGCAGGCATAAACTTGTTATTTTTTTCTTTTTGGCTTGGTGTCCTTGTTATAAGACTTTGTATGGAGGACTTAAGCCAACAATACCAGAATTGAGCTGTTGACCAGCACAAAACAACTAACCAACATTCTTTAGTGTGCTTTTTGTTTTTTCTCTTTCCAAACCATTTGCTTTTAGCTTTTTGTGTTTTGAGAAATCTGCAATGCAACGACAATGTAATTGTAAATAGTTTTTTTCCAGTTTTTGCTTTTCTCTATTTGTGCTACACAATTGTTGTGTATTTTGTTATCCCTTCAAACACTAGTGGCGCCCTGTTATGGGCCAAGTGCAAGATTGGGGGTCAAGTTGACCCCCTATTCATCTGTTTTTCTTTTGTTTTTCTGTTTTTTCCATCTGTTGTAATAAATTTTGGTACAAACATGGTGATTTTGTTTGTCTTCTGTGAATGGCAAAAATGCTGTTGTGTGTTAAAAATACTAGGTTAAAAAAATTATTTTTCCTGCCTCAAAAGATCGCCATGTTTACAGTTCAACGGACAAATGGTTAACGCTTTTTTATATTTTTGTTAGCATAATGCAGAAAAAGTAATGGCGCTTCAGCAATACGCCGGAAATAATTAAAAAAACGTAAACAGTTTGCCTCGAAATAAGTTTTATCCCAACCAGAGATGTCAATGCAAATAAACCATACGGTAATGAATGTTAACCTACAGTTGTTTGTGGCCAAAAAGCAACTAATAACATGTCGTCATATTGCTACCGAGGTACGTCACATCGCGGGGCACGCACTGTGAATTATGATTCGTCAAAATACGTTTGTTTCAAAATAATGCGTCGCTTGGAAGCTTGCATGCTTGCACAGGTATTTTTGTCGCTTGGTAAAAGAATTCATAGCGTCACAAACGCAATAATATTAAAACAATCACCAAGCCTTTTGCACATAAAACGCTTTTATGCTTTTTCGTGGATAAAAATAAATCACCAAGGAACCCCGATATATGAGGTATGCTATCCTGTTTTCTTTTGTATTTTGTTAGCCTTTCCAAAACAAAAAATATTGGGGTGCTTTGAGAGACGCACTGAAGCGTAACAAACCTCGAGTTTGCCCAAAGAATTTCTTTGGTTTTCCGCAGGACTTCGTTAATTAAAGTGGCGGCTTGCAGCTGAAGAGTTGCAGTACTTTTGCTTGGGAGTAGTTCAAGGCTAGCTTCAGAAGGCTGTTTAAAGAACTATATTCTCGAGTGTTATGAACTGCTGGAAAAAGTAAGTCTTAGCTAATATTCATGTTTAACTACGAACAATTTTACTTTTTGGAACAGGCTGTACTTGAACCAAAGTGTGTTTTAACTCATTGTCATCATCTGGTGGCCATTAAAACAATTCTTTAAAACTGTTTTATGTTTTGTGGTTTCCCGCAGGGTGCATGAGTATGATATCCGTAGGGTTTTACGATTTACCACAAAAGCCTCGTGAGACAAACATGTTCGCAAGTTGGATGAATTTTGTAGCTTTTACCTTGGAACCTTAAGAAACTGTTTTACACGGGCTGAGCTATGGTTGCTTTAACAAAACAACGTTCATTATGTAATATTGGGTTAGCTTTTCAGGAAAAATGCCGCCCCAGAGATGGGTTTTGGGCCGTTGAAAAAATCAGTCATACCAACAGTTTGGGTCTGGGGTCCAGGGGTGAGGTTAAAAAAAGTAAGGTAGCAAATACTATGGGTAAAGCACAGGACATAACAAACAAACCCATAATTTGCAACAAAACCAATAGTAAAACTTAAAGTTATGTACATGTTATAGTGTTACCCACGTTGCACTTATCTACCATTTTGGTCCAGGGAATAGCTTGGCCTGTACACTGGTGAAAGACGTTAATGACTGTATAGATGTCATCAAATGCAGTATCGTAACCAGCTTTGAACGCTGAAATGTCCACCAACCAAACACCCGTCGTTCTCTATTTTATTTAGGCGACATGTTTTTGCATCGATTTTTGCTGTAGCTAACTCTAGCTTGGCACCAAGATGTTTGTTATTTTGCCTTCTTACAGCTGTTAGATCTAATTCATGCTGGTTGTTTTAGGGGTTGTGTGGTGAAGATTAAAAGCAAGCTAATTGGAGGTGATAGCATTACGAGCATAACACATTAGGATGTGTCTTACTCATCTTGGATTACAAAAAACTATTATCCAAGCTGGACTTTGCGAAAAGAACTGGGGGCCCTCTGTTACGTAGTAGCAGTATTTTGATGAGGAAATATCTCTTTAACTATGCTTAGTATGCTGATTTGTACCGACATATGGCGATACGCATAATGGGATCGGCACAAGAACGTTTGCTTTTTGTGGTCTTTCGATAAAATAGTTGACGAGTTTGGTCAATTAAAGACACATGTTTCACAGTGTACATTTTTATGTATTTTGTTTCTAAATAAGCCTTAATTTAATCATTTATCTCACGCTTAGCTCAAGTGTAGCTTCAGGAAAGTTATTTTCGTGTCAACTACTTTTGTACCGTCCCAGGTAACCTGATTAAGAGAAGGGAATAGGGGTCACAATACCCAGACATCTGTGATCCCTAGAATGTGACAGTTTTCGTGAGTTATATTTGAAAACGGGCAGCCGATGATTTAATTGCTGTGTTCGGTTAACTGGGTTTTTAACGTGTCGTCCAGCGAACAAACGCTTTTTATATTGCAACAGCAAGTTGGATTGTTGTTCGACTCGTATCCTAGCAAGTCATGTAGATTTTCTTTTAATTCAAGGCACTATCACATAAGGACGCGACTTCACAATCTGGATAGAAATTCGGAAACGCCTAAATTGCCAAAGCACTTGTTGTATTTTTCCTTCGTATACGTCTTTGTCTTTGATAAAAAATACGATAAAAATAGCAAGTAAATGCTTTAACGTTTGGTACAAAGCCTGACGCAAAAAACGCGTGATTCAGTTTGCTTTTTTGGACATTTGATTAGCTTTAACCGACATGTTGCTTTGCCAGTGTTATCGCGAACTTGAACTTGCTTGCTGTATTTGTCGATTTTTACGTTAGTCTCCTAGTTTGTCCGTGGTTCTACTACTCTTGAGTTACTTTGGGCCTAGTTAAGTTAAATGGTACCGATTACACTGAGCTACGTAAAAACAAGGGTTTACTTGTATAAATTTGTATACCTTTGGCACTATGACGCATTGTACGAGAGCATATAGGGTGCACTGAATTACAAAATTACAAAAAATGCGAAACAATGTGGCATTGTCGTAAAAACGGTGCATAGGGCATTGTTGGGCACCTCATCCTTGATTGTTGACTTCAGTGTTTTCGACTTCAGTAAAATTATCCAGGAAAATGCGCACATTAAAGTACAACAGATGTCTTCGTTGTCGCATCTTCATCAGAATTTTATGCTATTTTTCCAAATACACTCATTAGGGAACTGATATCGTTCTCGTCGTTGAAAGCAAACCACTTTCCACCAGTTGTTTTCACCAGGTTTTGCAATGCTGCGTTCCCGTTGGGATTGAGTAGAAAAATTGCACTCAGTCGACATTTCTAAGTAATAGGGCATATAACAGATTTTTTATCATTGCATCATGTAAAACCGTCGGGAAAGTGGTTCTAGCTCTAAACTGGATTTCGGTCCAATAAACCAATTTATTCCTAACCGACTTCGGCTTCTTTGTGTTTTCATTAAATTCAAATTCCATTTAGGATGTATTAATTTTATTTTTTTTCCAATCAAACCAAGGACCCGCTCTGTATTCTCTTGTTAAACCCCGATCTCTTGTTAAAAAGTTCTCTGCCAACTTCATTTAGGATTTGAAACAAGAAATCCGGTTTGCGTTATTCGGATTCTGTTTTTACCTTCTGTCGGACTTTTTCAACTAATCTGCTCACAAAAGGAGCTTGCGTCTCTTCGCCATTGGTAAAAACAATAATGTCACCACAAGCATTGGGTGAAGATCTTCTCATTACCTGAAACGTGTAACAATGCAAAATAATGACTGCTTATGTTTTTTATGGATACAATAAATGCCAATGTTCTGTTCGGTTTTAAGACTTTTATCATGATTTGCACTATGCGGAAAGTAAGGTAACAAACGGTATGAACTGTTTAAAAACTTGAGGGGCGTATTAAAACATAACCAATTTGCATAGCTGTCATATCTTCATTTGTTTTATTTCCGCACTAAATTATGGCAAGTTTATTAGTTTATTATCTTAAAATGAGTTGATTTAGTAATTATAAACATTTTCTCAACCACTATTACGTGTTAAGAGAACAGTCCGCGTATGCGGGGTCAAACTTTTTGAACAGGATAGTAATCTGTCGTATGTTACAATATTTCTCATCTCACCATCATCGCTGCGTGTATTCCACAACCGATACAAGAACCTCCTCGCGCACGACTTGGCACGTGACGTAGCATTGTGTCACGGTGCTCGTCAGTCTCAATCGGCTTGAGTTGCGACTTGGCTCTGGCAAATGACGAAAACGAAACAATGCCCACATGGTCGCCAGCCTCAACGAAAAACTTGACAAATTGACTTACAGCTTGGCGCATCATCAGGATTCGCTCCTGCAAAACATAATGTTTCGATACTTTCTTTTACATTTTCGATTTATCTCCTAATTGGAATTTGAAACTCGTACCAAAGCCGGTAGAGACATGACGTAACACGATTCACCATTGCCAATCAGGTAAAAACTTTACCCCGTCACCAAACAACACTCATTATACCAATTTACCCCTCTCATGCTCCCGGATGTGTCCAAAACCAAAACGTATTTCCGAAACGGTAAGGGTTTAACAATCCGGAACAGGGGCCTTGTGGCGTCACCAAGGTTCGAGTTTGGGGGGTTGACTCCCCCGGCGAAGTCTGACGATTCCATTATGACGTCCCACACACTTCTGCCACCACAAAATCGGTTTTGATCATTGGGAGCCTCGGCATTGTGCAAGTTTAGAGGATCGTTTGGGTCGCTGTGACAAAACAGCTCCACCTAGTGGGAGTGAAAAATGCATATTTTTGGGTAGCTTATGATGCGGCATGATTGCATCTTGTTCGAAAGGATCACAGCCTAAGGCCGAGTCTGTCGAACTCCTGTGCTTTCACATGCAGAAAGGAGTAAGACACAACCCTGTACGGCATTTAATACTATGACAGAAGCCCACTAGGTACTTGCCAAGCGTTAATGCTCAGGAGGACTGGTCCGATTCGACACTAAATTGATTATAGGCCTGAATATATTTATGTACATGACTGCTTCAGGGCCTTTCTCATAATTGTACACGTTTGAACATAATACTATGTTCGGCAGTGCACAAAAACCAATTTCGAATCGCAAAACTACCGCTTTGTCTGTAAAACTTAACCTTGCAACCAAAATGAACAAATTAATCGCGATAGTTCTAGCAGTCATGACACCACCGCAAATTTTGACCAAACAAATATGACTTATATCTCAAACAAACAAGAAAATGTTATCGCGGCGCGATGCATTGGCACAGATGTTCTCTTTGAATCATTGAACAAACTAAAGAATGCTCTTACATTTTCCAGTGCCTGATGCGACATTAGTGACGCTTTCTGGCCGAGGGGTTGATCGTCATTAGGAAGGAAAAAACAACTGGGATTGGGAAGGAATGTGACTGGGTCATAACTACATTCGGATGTTTCACCCGTTTCGATATTTCGAACGATGTGGTCTCCTTCAAGAGATTTTGGACACCTGTGGAAAAATTTGGGCAAAAACGCCGTTCAAGGTAATTGTGATGAGGTAAAACAACAAGAGCTCAGTTGGGTATTAAGACGTTGGATATGTATTACGTAATAATATCTGAGAAGACGTATTCATTTTTAAAAGCTGTCCATGTTGTGCATGTGAACTTTCAAAGGAGTAAAGTTTGCAGACTGCGAAAAAAACAGTTTTGGTGGAACACCAAGCTTTTAAAATCCGCCAGTGTTTGGCCAGAGAAATCTGACAATTGAATTGGCCTATTTTAAATACGCATGGTTTTGTGTTTGAGTGCAGTTAGTCATTAGGCAAAGATATAAAAAGTTTGTCAGTGGAGGTATATCCGCTATTTGGTTAACATAGGATCAAGAATACTCATCCTCCAATTTACCTTGTTGCTTCTGAATCTCCAGTTACGCTCAGGTAAAACCTGTTTTCTTCTGTCTCTGACGTCTCGTCAAACACCCCCCACCGCAAGTGCGCCCACTCGTGGACGATCGTCTTGCCTGTCAGTGTATGATGCCAATATATATTATGTACATGATACATGTGCACAAGCGCGTTTCGAAACTTGTGCTTTTAATCCTGTAGAAACTAAAATACTAAAATAAATAAAATAAACAGGTTGTGTAAACCTACTTCATGGACATCCAAAATCACGAATCCAAAGTACGCCCATGCAGCGGTTGTTTCTATTTTAACAAAAACTAGTTTAACAACCACCAACAAAATTTAAAACCACAACAGCAGCATATTCGGACCTTGCGTTCTGCCAATTGAGTTACATAGACTCCGTATCTTATTGTCCTCATCGCTGGCCCAAGGCTTGTCACATATCCTTAGCCACTTACTTTTGGGGCCGAAATCTTCTGCAAACTTTGTGCTGATCAAATACTCCGGTGTGAGATGTATGTACGAGCCAGGTTCCCCGCATTGTCCGGTTTGCACTGTGTACGGTCGATCTTTTTGAAGTCTGTTTGCAGGGGCTATAACGACATCAGCCTAAATACTGAAGGCGTTATTTTAACGTCATCATCATGTTGATCGTGAAAAAAGAATTTACGATTTGAACTATATACAGGTGTAAAATTGTGATGACGTCACGGTGACGTCATAAGCGCTAAGTCAAACCGCTATAACGTGTATTAAACCCTGCTTGCTCTGTTCTGATTTTTTTGTTTATAGTTGAGCAACCGTTAGATACGTTGAAAAAAGTCCGGTTTAACTTCGATATTTGAGAAACCTGGTAATCTTGCCAGTTAAAATTTTACCTTATCGTACATTTCACCAGTTGCTCTTTCGTATGTCGAAGTGTTCCAGGTTTCAGGAACAAGAATAGTGATTTCGCCAAAGTACGCGCGTTTTTTGGTTGCTGTGTACAAAACCGCCGATGCTTCAGCCCAAATACTCTGCGTAAAAGGGCAACGGTGTCGAGAAAAAATGTCGAGTTTTCTTATTTGTAGTCACACATTTTTTATTTATTGGTTACCTAAAAATATGCTTCCCCCTAAAAATGCTCCCTTTAAATATTGTCACTGCATAAATATGTATGTGGAAACCTTTGAGTTTTTTGTTTCAAACCCGTATAAACCGTAAATTTCTGTTTTAGCGATAATATTGGCGCTAAAAGACGCGCAGAAATTGTAGACAAGCCTCATTTTAGCGAAGGTTTAGATTGTTAAAGGTCCTATTCACCTGAATCTCAGCAAGAATGCTCATGTTTTCCGGAATGTCTGGATTAATAGCGATTACTATTCCAGTGTAGGAATTGTTTACCAATTTTACTGTTTCGGATGTTGCGAGGACGTCATACAAGGTTGTCGCTGTAGCGAGTAACATAAGCAGCAATGCATTGTGCATTAACCGTCCCATGATTTATTTGTGACCTTGCTTTTTTTTATCAGTGGCAAAGCAAAGTAATTTAATTAACTATGCTAATCCAATAAAAATTTTGAACGTATTGTTATTAACAAACGCATGGAGCAAAAATATAATTATAATTGAAGCCAGACATACTGATTATTGTGTTACATTTGGATTGAAACTGATTTCTGCCGAAAAACGTCTTTGCGAAAGGACTTCTTTCGAGCAATAAACAAAACCAAACACACCTTAAAAACTTGCATGCATAAGGTACAAAGTTACTAATAAAATATATATTGAGACTACCACATCATTTGGTACTAATGCCCTTTTTAACGCATTAAAATACCCTCTTTTTCAAGTTATGCTGCAATTATAACAAACCGCTTCCAAATACCACAAACCTAAAGCTAAATTTGTAGCAAAAGGTATTGGGGCGCGTATCTACTTTAAAGCAACCTGATCTGCCTCCTTTTAAGCTGATATGATTACCAATATACAGACCAACTGTTTACGGTTCACTCTTGGCATGTCTGCAAACACCGAGTGATCAGTTGTCGGCAAATAAATTGACTACGTGACATTGCTGCGAAAACAAAACGATGTTATTGGGGTGAAATGAGCTCGGTTTAGAACTATGAACTTAACATCAGTCCGCTGTTTGGCACTGGAAAGCGTCTGAGTGCTCAATTGCGACACAGATCCACGAGGTCGATGTATTCCTAAAGTTACCTGCTTGTGAAAATGATTTATCAACATGCGTAAGGTCGTTTCCGCCTTTGACCCGAGTGAATAAAATGCTTGGTAAAATCGAAAACAGTAATTGTTTACCAAAACAGTACAGCTCAAAGGTTTAACAAAACAAACGTTTATTGATTGTGAAAAATGAAACAGTTGAGCAGTAATACAAATACTAAATTAATTTCATTTACTCGGTATGCAGAGGAGAAAACCTATTAAAAATAAAAATCCTGCATTTTAAAAATGCACAAAGCTTTTTGCCACCATCTAGTGACCACCAAAACATATCCTTAAGCCTTTTGATTTGTGACTGAGGTATAATATTTATCGCAAATGGAGTACATGTGATTTCTTTATACAGTTGCCTTTGAAAGCAGTAAGCAAGATCAGTGCCTTCTTTACAGTCGCAGGGGCACATGAGTATATAGAGCAACAGGTATGGAACTCTTTATATTATAGTTCTAAGTTATTGTAATGATAAAGTTATCATAATAATACTAACCTTTTATAGTGCATTATGTCACTTGTTGTCTGGAAGAGGATAAAAAGTCTCGTGGAGCAAACATGATTGCTATTTAAAGAATGTGGTTTCATTTCCTAAATTTGTGTTCGCTCGTTATACACGTCATTCTTGACTCGGGGCTTTCTAATGCAGCCATAGAAGTGTAATTTAAAGAAGTCGGCTACGTTACATCTGCTTTTTGTCATCGTTTTTTTTAGGGGTTGCAATTAGTCGGTACATGACCATGGGAGTGCTTTTCTGAGTTTCATTCGCGTCTGCAAAACATTTCGACATGGTATAAAAGTGGACGAGATGATAAAATGGTTAGGGGCACTGGCCCAGAACATTGGTTTTAGGCCGGAGACAAAATCATTATAACTAACACTTTGTGTCTGGATTCTGAGCGTGAGGTTAGAAAAAGAAAGGTATAGTTAACACTGACACAAAGGGCATCACAATAAATAATACGGGTAAGAAGAGAGTACAAAGCGTACATTTGGCAAAAAGAGAACCTTTAGAGGGGTACTCGAAAATACCTCGTGAGTTATTATACTCCGGATATAAGTTGAATAAAATTCTACGACACCTGTCTACTCTAGATCAATACATTTTTTCTAGTATATGGCTGAGTCAATGCTGTTCCGATATGTTTTGTTGGTAGAAAATAGAATTTCTTCCGAAAGCGAATGTTAAACACTTTGCATGAATGTATTTTACGAAATTAGAGACACGCAAATTTTGGTATATACGATACATACAAACCAGTGACATGAAATACACACTCATAAACGCAAAAATGAATTATGTACACGTCATAGCGGTTCCCACGTTGCGCTCATCTGCCATTTCTGTACAAAGAGTAGCTTGGCTTGTACACTGGTGAATAGCATGTATGACAGTAGGTATCATCACATGCAGCGTCGTAACCAGCTTTGCACGCCGAAATGTAATCAACGTCACCACAGACGTTCTTGTAGTCAGGTCTGTAGGATTGATAAGAAAAAGCTACTAGCCAAACAGCCTTTCTTTTTTCAGTTTTGTTGACATACATTGCGTCGATTTTTGCTATAGCTAACTATAGCTTTAGATAAGTTGTTGATTTTTTCACCCTCCTATACCACTATTTGTTCGAATTCCTGTTATTTATTTTGTGGAGAAGTTTGAGAGGGAAATAACTTACTTTGAACATAAAAAATTTTATGCCGGCGAAGATGGAAAGCATGTAGATTTTTTTTCGACAGTACAAACCTCAAACTAATCAGCCTTCTCTTGGCTGCACGGCATCCCTCCCAACTTGCTGAGCTCGCGTGATAGCGGCAAGCTGTTCTGTATGCTGCCAAGTATGATGATGTGTAGAGGGAATGACACAAGAACGTTTGCTTCATGCGCACTGTGATAAAACAGTTGGTCAATTTGATTGTGCTGGGTATATAAACACAATAAGATGTTTAAGAGCAGGGGTGTGCAGCCTTCTTTAGTGGAGGTCCTTTTACAGTCATTCGCATTAGACCGGCATTCTTGCGTAACGGATCATAATGTCGAACTCCATTCTGTTGGACAACACACAAAAAGAAAAGTGATGCACGGAAATTGTTTCGCGGGCCGCACAATTTCTATTTGTGGGCCTCAGGTTGCACACCGCTGTTTTAGAGCATACATTTTATTAAGGTAGTGTTTTTAGATAGGCCTCAGCTTATCACAGGCTCACCCAAAAGTGCAGCTTTGGGAGAGTTATTATTAGGGCAGCAATTTTTATACCGACCCAGGTAACCTAAGGGAAAAGGAGGTCGCAACCTCCGGAGACCCAGTGAAATGTGATGTTCGCAATACTTACAAACTGGAGTTCGAACATCTGTGTCTGTCGTTGGTTGGGTGGGGCTAGGTGGGCGTGTAGGAGGCGGGGTCGTGGGTCGAGGTGGGATGTTTATGATTGGTGGAAGCGTTGGAATTACAGGTGGAGCTTTGTACAGATTCAACACAGCGACATTTGAAGGTCCAGCTTCGTTGCCCGTCTCGTCTATGGCTGTTACAGTGAACCCGATCCTTTAAAGTTAAAGATGTTTTTATATTTTGTCTTATTTCGTTGTTGTTGCTCAGAGGAAAGGACTGGAGAAACAAGAAGGTATTCATCTGTTTACTTTTTGTTAAAAACCAACATTTTAGTCTGATGCACAAGCAAATTTGTACGCTGAAATATTTTTTGCGGAACCTCCTACGTGACGTTAACCTATTTCTTAGAATTTCCGCAAAGGTGATTGTAAAATAGCCGCTGTTGACTGCACGAAACTTGTTTATTCCAAAATATTGTTTTACAAAACGACGTGTTTGATTCGTTAATAATTCCTATAATCCAAAAATGTTCCACCTACTTAACAACGTTTTCTGTATCTGGAACACTTGGAGTCCTGACGTGAAAGATCTCTTTATTTCCTGCCTCCTGAGGACTGCCAAGGTCACCTTCCATCAGTTCAAGGTCACTGATCATTTCACCACTGCCTGATGACCTCAGGTTGGTAATTGCGTCGTCAATTGCATAATGAATGATGTACGAAGCAGCTGTCAGGTTAAAAAATAAATTTTGTATTTCATGATTGTGTCTTAAATTCAAGGGCGTCCTAACGCATGTTTGAGTAGTTTTACTTAATCAAGCTCAATGCCGTGTTCTTTTTTGTTAAAACCACAATATAGTTACCGGTTCCCGAGTCGTAATCATCTCCTGGTGCTGAGAATGTGAGTTGTATTCCTGCGTCAGGGTCCGTGACATTTTTCTGCTTTGCGCGTAGATCAGTTATGGAGCTTGGTGGCAAACTATCCATGTCCGGTTCTAATTCCAGTCTATGGACAAAACAGTGTTACTTGAAAGACCGGTCAGTTTCTCTTGAGTTTGCCAACTTTTGTAAAAAAAACCACGCACGACTCATATTTAGGGTGGTTTAGTTTCACATTTCATAATCATGTAATTAATACAAATGTATGCCGATTTTAGTAAATAAGGGGTTGCCATCAGTTGTATTAATGCTATGTTCTGTAAATTTGTAGTCTTTGTCAATAAAATCAAACACACAACAGTACACTAGGTGATCCAGTTGTCGTCACCCAACTTGTTACATGGTATATAGTACGACCGAGAAACCGATAACATAGTGCTTGACCGTCGCCTGTTTTAAATTTGTTTTCGAGGTTCTAATGAGATCATTGGAACAAACCCAGATAAACGTGAAGTTATGCTTGTAAACCTGATATGTTTTGGTTCCTTACCCTTCGGCAAAAAAGCCTTCACTGGTTACTACTCGCGTGAATCCGCCAACAGTGGTCGAGTCAACTGTGCTCTCATCTTCTGCAACAGGTCTCGGTCGGTTTGCGTCACCGTTTTTGTTTAGAACCACTGTGCCTGTAAAGAATAGTTTTCGGGATTTATATTTGAATAAGTGCAGCCGATGCTGTTATTGCTGTTTTTGGATGATTAAGGTTTAAACGTACCATTTCTGCGAATAAACCCTGGGTTGAATGTAGCAGTTGAGTCGATGGATTCTTCATCACCCACCACTGTTTCTTTCCCCGATTTAACTTCAACCTGCCACACGATCCGTTCATTGTTGTTATGTTACTTGTTGTTAACTAAATGGTAATTATCAGGATTAATTTTTGCACATTTTTGACTGTATCCCTGTTTTGTAAAAGTACAAACGCACGAGATTATATTGTAACGGCATTGTTGTGTTACTTGAGTCGATAAGTCGACTTGTAGATTAGATTCAGCGACATGAATGCAAAGTAATATTTAGTTAACTTACTTACCCTCATTCCCAACCGTCCATTTGCATTCGCTCCATTGAAACATCTGGTGTAAACTCCGTCATTTGCTTTTGTGTCTGGTGCTGTGGTGATAAAGTATATAGTCGAAAGAATGTATTGACTGCAGTACATCACCACTGCTGGTCTGCATGCCAACTTTCCGCTACATTTTGCAGCCAACATAGTTAAAAACACCTAAAGCACAAACCTGCGCCTTTATCAAACAAGTCCACCAAAACCTCTGTCGAATCTGGCTTTGTAATCGTGGCTACCACCTCTACGCTTGTCAACGGCACCCCTCCAACAGTAACCTGCATGCAGACAGTAAAACACTTTCCTAATACGCGATCAAATCTATTGTAAAAGTTGAAAATCATTAATGAAATCAATGAATTAAAAAACTTATATCGAGTGCAACCTTGACCAAATGGAGCAAGATTATGCGCGTGATTATCTCAGTCAAGTGCGTTCATCACTCACTCGTGCGTATAAGACGATGCAGCCAGGTTTTTTGGGGTCTTTCTTGGTACCGCTTTCGACATTAATCGGTGGCGTTGATGCGTTGCGAGATTTGGAGGAAACTGTGGCTGTGATGGTCTGAACGCTTGATGTCGCCACAGAGTAGTGCCAGGTGCCTATCTGCGAAACGAAGAGCAGTTGTAGCTCTTGTTTTGTTTTAACCTTCTGCGCGTGTTTCCTTGCACCAATTGTTTATTTTAAATTTAAATCAAATTTAAAGTTTGTTTTTTACGTCATTTGTTCAGCATTTTTTACATGCTATTTTGCTAAATGTTTTTGACAACTTCTGCCAGTTTTCTGTATGGTGTTGTGTTTAAGCGCCGAGCGGTCGGTGTTAAATGTCTCAACAACCGTTTCTCACCTTGGCTGTCCCAGGAATTTTGAACGTCAGTGTTTTGAATTGCTCATTAACTTCATGTAGGGGGTTTCCCCCACATAGTTTTCCGCCTCCAAAAGCCGCCAGGGTGGTATAATGACATTTATGAGGTGACGTCAATGTAACATCTACGTCATAAAAATTCTCCTTTTAAACTACGTTAATCACTTAAACCGTGCGCGATCGCTTTCGATGGGTTTCAAAAACCAGCGTTGTAAAGCCTTTGAAAATGTTGCTAAGTTTTTTAAATGGTTTGAAAAAAATTAAAAATTCTTGCATCGGATTGCCACAATAAAACCAACCTACGTGTATTTTGCATGTTACATTTGCTTTAGCAAATAAAACATTTCAGACGATCTTAGGGCAGAAGTGCAACGCGCAAATCCAACTATGACTCTTATTAAAACCCAAAAAATCTTTATGTACACTTTTATTTCCATGTAACGTAGTTTATTCCGTGATTACATTTTATTGTGTTTCGACCTTTTTAGTTGGACGGACATTTCTCCGAATTGTACCTACCTGGTGCTTCGCCAGTTAACCAGGTAAACGTAAACTTGGTGTTGTTTCCAATGAATTTGTCGATTTTCACGTCAGCCTCCAGATTTGTCCCTGGTTCCACTACTTTTGAGTTACTGTGAACCTGGTTAAGTAAAATGTTGCCGATTTTAATCACCTAAACTACACTGCTTTCATACCTCGGATGTCTTCTTAGTCGCATCTCCATCAATATTGGAAGCTATTTTTCCAAATGCACCAATTAGGTGCCTTATATCGTTCTCGTCGTTGGAAGCAAACCACTCCCCACCAGTTGTTTTCACCAGGTTTTGTAATGCTGCGTTCCCGTTGGGGTTGAGCAGAAATATTGCACTCAGTCGACATTTCTAAGTAGCAAGGCACATAGCAGGTTTTTTTTATCATTACGTTATCGAACATTCATTTTATTGTACCTTTTGAACCACAGTTTTAAAAACATTAAAAAACTACAATGATACCGTTCCACACAGACTGCGACCCAATTTGAAAAAGGGTACTACATGTTTTTTCATTGGATCCTTTAGTTAACTCTACTAGCTTTTGGGCGGCGGGCACAAACACGGGTCCCCACACATGCAAAGTTATAGATCATTCTCTTTTCTAGATCAAAATTCGTATACTTATGCAAACATTTATATGATTTGTTTACATGAATAAAAGATTGGTGATTGTTACATCTTGTTTGCCAGTAATTGCTGATTTCTATGAATGCACAATTTTCCCTACACTAATGTGTAGTGCAATATCATACGGTCCGTGACGTAATAACAAGAGATCAAGTTTTAAGTAATGACGCAACGTGGTTTTGTCCCTTTTGTGTCTGACAACTGTGGAGCACAGTGCTACGTCATTTTTGATCCTCAAAGGGTTTTTGTGTTGCGAGCGAGCATTTTCTTGTGAGTCTCTTTGTACACATGTGTGACGACTGAAGTACCAAAAAACCGAAATGTGTAAATTGTAATTGTGGCAAAGTTAACTGCGATGACTTAAGTCAGTTCGCTGATCAATATATAGCTGCCGTTGTTTATGTGATTAAGTTTACACACGGCGTCGACTCTGTCTTTGTACTCATAGTGTCTCCCTTGCATTTATATACCCGCGAAGCGTGGTGTCAAAGTTGTCAGTGAGCATTGTGTGTGTGACGTCACAGTGGCGAATTGTAGTTTGTGTTGCTTGTTTCTTGTAGGTGTGCGACAGTAAATGCTTGGACCGTCTTTGTGTTCCAGAGATTTACCGGTTCCCAAATAGTTGGTGAGCCTTATGCTGTAATTTACTACGTGTGTAGTGTATTTGTTTGACACATTGCCTTATGTGTAGAAACCGTGTCATACGTGTCTATTCGACTCCTCCCGACGTCTGGCGCGTTCAACGGACGTTACAGTGATTATAACAATAACAAAGTAAATAGAATAACAAAACATTATGGACCATTCTACAAACTTCATGCGATCAAGAGTTCAGCTGCTTGAGTTACATGGTTAAACGTAGCAACTGAATACTATAATTCTACAAATGTCCAAATTTCATCCAATTTGAACATTGTTCGATGAATTAACCCATTTTAGAAAGCTATCGGGGTGACAGCTGAAATTGTGGAGTCAAACGAATTAAACAACAAACCGCAAAACCAATTCACGCATAGGAAAATTATTACATTTGCATGTGTATTTGACTACTCAAGGGCTACAGCGAGACAGCCGCTATGGCTCTTTGGTCACCAAGCTTCTTACCTTCTGTTGAACTTTATCAGCCACACTGCTCACATAAGGAGCTTGGGTCTCTTCTCCATCAGTAAAAACAATAATGTCACCACAAGCATCAGGTGAAGATTTGTCCATTACCTGAAATGTACAGAGAGGTGAAGTGAAATAATAAATGTTGTGTTTTTATGCACACAATTAAATGCCTAAATGTTGTCAGGTTTTGTTAGCCAGGCTCTGGGCTGTCAATGTAACTTTAAACGATTATATTGGCATTATTAAAAAAACAGTATCTGATTGGTGATTCATTAATCTTTACTGAATGTATTTTTAGCAAACTATTATTTGGGATTTGATCTTGCTTATAAGCATTGATACAACCATTATTACGTGGCAAGATGCGACGACAAACTGTACCTTTAAACTGAAAAGTAATTTTTTATCTCACCGACATCGCTGCGTTTATTCCGCATCCAATACAAGTACTTCCCCTTGCACGACTCGGCACATGACGTAGCATTGCGTCACGGTGCTCATCAGTTTCAATCGGCTTGAGTTGCGACTTGGGTCTGGCAAATGACGCAAACGAAACAATGCCCACATGGTCGCCAGCCTCAACAAACAACTTGACAAATTGACTTACAGCTTGGCGCATCATCAGGATTCGCTCCTGTGAATGTCCAGAATAGTTCGTTACAACAGTTCCTTTCGGCGTGCTCATTCGTTTCAAACGATTGCACGCATGACCGCGAGACGTATCTCTGCATAAAAGTTGGCTTTTCCGGTGCCAGCGTTTGACCAAACGCCGGTTCGAATATGTTAAACCAAAACACCGATATCGTAAAACCGGTAGGTGGCAAATTGCTACGAAACAACAGGTTTTAAAACGTTTTAAAAGATGATTTTTGAAAGATGCCTCGAAATTTTACAACAAACATTTATCCAACAGTTAAAAGAAGACTCGGCTGAATTGTAGCCTCACAATGAACACACGTGGCATGACACGAATCACCATTAGCAAGTCTAATGATTAACTTGACTTGCGGCCAGGGCAGTCGTGTTTACAACACTGCTTGAGGATTATAAATTTGTTTGAAACCCTAATCCCACAGTTTATTTGTAGTTTAGGTTATGCTGTATTTTCTATTACTGTTTGAAAAAGAGAGTCGACGAAAAATAAACTATAAATTGTCACAAAATCAACTTATTACCAATTACCCCTGTCATGCTCCCGGATGTGTCCAAAACCAAAACGTATCTCCGAAACGGGAACGGTTTAACAATCCGAAACATGGGCCTTGTGGCGTCACCAAGGTTTGGGTTTGGGGGGTTGAGGCCCGCCGAGAAATCTGGTGAACCCATTATGACGTCCCACACACTTCTGTCACCACAAAGTCGATTCTGATCATTGGGGGCATCAGCATTGTGCAAATTTACAGGATCGTTTGGGTCACTGTGACAAAACAGCTCCACCTAGTGACAAAAAAATTATACTTTGGGGAAGCAATTCGTTGGTGAAATATTTGGGGCTCTGCCCACAGTGACTTTTTCGATAGGATTACAGTTCAATATGACAATCCTGTTATTATGGATATGAAAATCCGGGTATCGCTGTTATATGTGTCTGCTTCCTAACATCTCGCATACTTGCATAAAATACGCAGTAGTATAGGGTCGTGGAGAAATCGACAATACATTTCCAATTTTCTATTTCGTTTGATCTGTGCAACAGAAATGCTAAGGGCATATCAAACTTAATAGTTTCAGGTTTCAGCAAGGTATGACATCAACATCACCGTCAATTTTGAGAAAACAAAGTTTGACTTTTAATTTCAGTATAATTTAAAGAAGTCGTATTGCTACACAGCATCAAACATAATTAATCTTGTTCATACATTTTCCAGTGCATGATGCGACATGAGTGACGCTTTCTGGCCGAGGGGTTGTTCGTCATAAAGAAAGAAAATACAACTGGAATTGGGAAGGAATGTGACTGGGTCGTAACTACATTCAGATATTTCACCCGTTTCGTAATTTGGAACGATGTACTCTCCTTCAAGAGATTTTGGACACCTGCCAGAGAAGCGAAGGCAAAAAGGTAAACTTGCAATGAGTTAAAACAGCAGGAGCGTAGGGTATTGAGACGTCACGTATAAATATCGTAAAATTAGATGATATGCAGTATTTATTTTTAAAGCTGCAACGCGTTGTGCTTTCGAATTCTCGCAGTTAGATTTTACTTGGCTGGCAGTAGCTGCAAATACGCTAATATTTGGATTTCCCCACAAAAATTTTTTTGACAGTTTTAGTGGAACGCTGATCATAAAAAACGGCATTATTTATTAAAAACCTGGCATGGACACATGTCCATTGATATTACACAGGGTATTGTGTTACAGTCATTCGGAAAAAAACACTTTGTCATTGGAAGTTCTCTACTTGGTTAACATAGGATCAAGAATTCTTATGTTTCGAAATACCTTGTTGCTTCTACATCTCCTGTTGCGCTCAGATAAAACTGGTTTTCTTCTGTGTCTGACGTCTCGTCAAACACCCCCCACCGCAAATGCGCCCATTCGTGTACAATCGCCTTGCCTGTCGGTATATTATGTCATTAAATACCAAATAGAAAAGTTATTGCCTATGAGTGTGTTTGAAAATTTATGCCTGCGTGCAGCACAATTTGCATTGTTATCTAACGAAACTTGTGCACTCAACCGTGTAAACTAAAAAAAAAACTGTCACCTGCTTCATGGACATCGAAAATCACGAATCTAAAGTACGGCCAAACAGAGATTATTGGGTTGTTTCTATTTTAACTTGCAATAGCTTAACAACCCCCAACGAAATTTGAAACCACAAAAGCAGTATGTTGGTGCTGGCGTTCAGCCAACTGAGCTACATAGACTCCATAGCGTTGCCAAGGGCAACATTTGTTTTGTCCTTATCTTAAGACTAATATTTGTTACATTGTTTAACGACTCACTTTTAGGCCCGAAATCTTCTGTAAACTTTTCGCTGATCAAATACTCCGGTGTGAGATGTATGTATGAGCCGGGTTCCCCGCATTGTCCGTTCTGCACTGTGTACGGTCGATCTTTGTGAAGACGGTTGGGAGAGGCTATGACGACATCAGCCTGCGTACACATACAGCTTAAGGCATTATGCTTACATCATAGTGGTATCTTCAAGCTGACTGACTTAGCACTATTTTACTGTTTGAATTGCTAGCAGGTGGAAAAAACTGTGATGACGTCACAGTTGTACGTCATAAGCCCGAAGTGCGTTTAATACAGGTGTCTTTAACAAATCGTTAAACAGTTTTAACCCGGCCTGTAATATTTTTGTCTTAGAGAGTGTGGTATCCCCGAAGTTGTTACACAAAAAAAGATACCAAACAGCTCCTGTAGGTAAATAAATTTCGATTTTTTGGAAGAGTTAACATCCAGGTAATGGTTAACGTATTACCTTATCGTACGTTTCACCAACTGCTCTTTCGTATGTCGAAGTGTTCCAGCTTTTCGGAACAAGAATAGTGATTTCGCCGAAGTACGCGCGTTTTTTGGTTGCTGTGTACAAAACCGCCGATGCTTCGGCCCAAATACTCTGCGTAAAAGTGCAATATGTCGAATGTGTAAACTTGTACATGCTGCCCCCTAAAAATGCTGCCTCTAAATGTTACTATATTTGTATCTCTACATAAGTGTCTAGGACACGTGATAAAACTCCCGGCTAAAATCATGTTAGATATTACAACCAATTAAAGTTGCTGTCAAGTTATAACTATCATACTAGTGCAAAAATACGCGTTAAGACAAGCCTCTTTTTAGTGTTGATTTAGATTGAACCGCTTTGGAGGCCCTGTTCACCTGAATTTCAGCAAGAATGCTCATGTTTTCCGGAATGTCGGGATTAATAGCAATCACTATTCCAGTGTAGGAATTGTTCACCAATTTTACTGTCTCGGATGTTGCGAGGACGTCACGAAAGGTTGTCGCTGTAGCGAGTAACATGAGCAGCAATGCGTTGTGCATTAACCGTCCCATGTTTGTTTTATTTGATGGTAACCTTGTTTGTAAAGTCAGTGGCTAAGCAAATTAATAAAGTAACAACAAGTTTTGAACAAAAGAACAACCCGTTTTAAGCGTAGAGTATTAAGTCAAAACACATGGAGCTCAAAAGCAATCAATCAGATAACACTGAACAATATGTTGATGTTTAAAACTTATACTTCAAATATGTCAAAAAAACGTATCGCTGGACGTTCTTTGTAGATGATCTTCAATAAAAAAACACATGTAAAAAAACACAAGCAGTTAATGGGTGCAGAAAACACTATAATAGACTATAACTTGAAGCTACAAATGAAGAAAATCTGAATGCTAAAAAAATAACAGCTTCACTGTCAAAAAAATCATCTAGTTTGTTAATCATTCATAACTTTATTTGCCATATACACCCTTTCTTAAGGGATAAAAATAAACCTTTTTAAAAACGTCTTGTATTTACAAACTTGTTTCAAAGATTACAAACTCAATAGCGAACTTGCACCTACTTTCCAGCAATCTCATCTGCCTCCTTTACGGATTGACATCGTCACCTATAAACAGGCCACCTATATACAAGTGTTTTCGTTTTAATCTTGGCATGTCTGCAAACTCCGAGCGAGCAGTTGTCGGCAAATAAATGGACTACGTGACATTGCTGCGGAAACAACACGATTCTATTGGGGAGAAATGTAATTTGTTGTGAGGCTTGAACTCAATAACAGTTCGCTGTTTGGCACAAGAAACCGTACGAGTGCCCAATTGAAACGAGCGGCCCGGGAAGTCAACGAGTTCCTAAAACCAAATGCATGAAGTCGTTTTTCGCCTTTGTTATTTGTGAATAAAATGCTTGAAAACGAAATAGTGTGGCTTTAAGGTTTAACAAAACCACGGGCGCAAATCCCGGAATGGGGGGGACATTTCCACCAAAAAATTTTAGTTGGGTGGACTTGTCTCAGTTAAAATGTCACCCATTTTCTGTGACATAAATATATGTACTGTGACGTCATAACTTTCAATATGACGTCATCTGCACAAAATACTCACAGGAACAGAAAAATAATTTCAATCGATTTGCGCCACTGAACGAAACAACAGTTAAACGTGGAAAATGCAGCAGAAAGCAGAAATACAAAGGCTGAATTGACCTATTTGTGAGCACGTCGATGTACATCGAAGCGAAGCAAAGTAAACATGTTTATCAGAATTAAACATGTTTAGGCTGCCGGTTTAACATGGACTGATGGGTTGTAGCAATACGTGTAGTTTTGTTTGTTGGTCCAGTGACGCAAAACATTCCTTCGTTTATGTCGCACTTGGGTTCGTAAAACTTCTTGACAAAACTTAATCGAAACTTGTCTTTTTTTGTAATTTCAACCTAACATTTGTACATGTTACTTTTCAGCGATTGCAAATAAAAACCAATTGACTTTCAATTAGCGTGTTTTCATCGTTGACGTTCATACCGAAATAGACTTGACAGTTCGCTTCAATTCAGCCTTAAATTACTTCCCATTGTCAAACATGCTTTCGTAGCAAATTTGCTGCGTATGCAATGTGCATTTGGCTTTATACTACCGTCTAGTTCGGTTACTCCCAACCTACTCATTAGGTTGACAATAAACATCAACGGTCTGGCCTTCCAAAATCAACGAAACAATCCTATGATATCTGCGAATTTCTCGGCCGCTGAAACGTGACGTGGTTGGTAGACAAATATCTTGCAAAAAATACACGTTTGGATCTTTCGCATTATCTAGCTAGCGGTCGTATTTGTTTCAAAAACTATTAGGTGAAATTATTCTATGCGCCAAATGATTGTAATATTAGGGAAGCCCATAGGGATTTGAGTTTGTGGTGATGTGACTTACAGACGAGTTATCAGCAAAATGTCAATATAATTTCCCATTTTCGGGCGTTGATGTTTCTGTGGTGTTTTGCACAAAAACAATCCCCTTTCCCGTCGTGGTCCAGCTTAAGACGTGACTCTCTCTGGTTAAGGTTTCTTGTCAGTTTGTGCATCGTACACTGACGACAGGAACGACATGAAACGTTTCTAGGAAACGTCATTTAACGCTAATCAATATGCAAAACTTGATCTGTTGCATGTAGTTTTCACCACGCTCCAAACCTTTCCGCGTTATTATCATGTACATTCTGTTGCGTGGCCCTAATCCTGTTTTACTCGTGCTTATGTATATTTTTGGTTTATTACAGCGCAACAAACAATGCACAAAAATAACGAACGTCCTTAAAATAAAGTATTGCAAAAACATAGAAACACCTAAGTGCAGCATTCAGACCGTTTTATTGCACCAGAAAGTTGTAAATGCTTCAGGAAATTCGTTTATGCAAACATCGACTGATAACAAGCATGTTTTGACCTATTGTTATGCAGCTAATTATGAATTGGTTGTTTATGCCTTAGAACTATTGTTTTATTACATAAGATTCAAAAGTTGTAAAAAAGTTGTTCGCTCGAACACGACTCCATTTATTTCGATTCTAACTGTATCTGTGTTTACTGGCTTGCAGTAACAAAAACAATGAGTTTCAACCTCATGGTTTTCCGGTTGTTACAGTAACTCGCGACGGCAACTCCGTCTTCTCGTAACTCGAGGACCGACCCGTTTCAGCGCTTGGAACCCGGACCGCCCTGGCCTGCGGTATCCATGGAAACAGGCGCAACGGCCAGTCCTTAAACGAGCAAATCAGAGCCACGGTGTTGATGGTCATGTTGAGGTTGTAGAACATCCAGGAGATGAGGGCTCGGTCGTGCGCCACTGAATCGTAAATGGAAATCCCTAAGCCCAGGGCGATGTCGGAAATGACGCAGACAGCTGTGCTGACGGTTAGTCGAACTACGACACCCTGTTAAAAAACACGAATTGCTAATTAAAATTACATAAAACGCAATGAAATTGTTTTGCTTAATTGATTTTAAAACTGCAGTTTGACTTGAGGGTAATTTTGTAGAATTTTTCACTGTAAATAGTTTAAACTTAATCTTTCAAGTTTTACAGGTAAAAATGACAGTGGTTACCCATTTTAATAATATAGTCAGGGTTACCGCATCGTCCTTATTTCTAAGATTTGTCCTTATTTTGAACACCAACGTCGTAGAAAATATTATTGTCCTTATTTCTAAGAAATTTATTTATTGTACCTTATTGAGTTAACCACATTCAGGGTTACACCATATCTTATTTCTAAGAATTGCCCTTGTTTTGAACGCCAACGTCTTAAACATGTTATTGTCTTTTTTCTAAGAAATGTCCCTACTTTTAACTTAGGTCCTGTTTTTGTCTTAGTTTTAACAATTTTAAATGAAAACTCTTTCCATCTTATCGTAGGTGTTTTGCTATCAAGCTTTATGACATCATGAAACAAACACAGCTCATTCACAACACAGATCGAGGCATTGTAAGCTAAGTTTGTCGGAGAGGCCATTTTTGCAGTGGATTTTGGGCATTTATCTTAAACTAAGGAAAAATGAGCAAGCGCAAAAACAATTTCCGTGACGACCACGAGAAAGAATTTATTAAAAGTAAATGAAGCCTTAACAGTATTTGCTTCGTACACTGCTACCTATGTAGTTGCGGTAAAAATCTATTTTTTTTCTGTCGTCTTTATGTTTTTGTGGTGATGTGACTTAATAAGTAAGTGCAGCATAAGTCAAAAGTAAAGACATGTCTTCAAAACAAGGGCAGTTCTTATGGTACAACCCTGAATGTAGTTAACTCATACAGGTTTTTGTTTTGACGCAAGTACTAGCATTATTGATATGTTACTAATGTATATGTTTAGAACAAGATGATGCAACAGTTCACCTGAATCCTCCCCCCACGGGCCGCCCTCCCGCATCTGCTCCCACACAGTCCATAGTGACGTGATAGGGGGTAGAGGACCAGCCCCAGCAAGCAAACCTGCAGGACAACCGTTGACACAAACGATGCTATAATAATCGCCGCTTGAATCGCGTCACTAGTCGTGACGTACACGCAACCAATCGGTGACGTTACCAGCTGGAGCCCCACGTAGACAAGTGATGTCACTGCAGCCATTGCGACAACGAAGGCAACAATGACAGCAACGTTGAATACGCGAAGGTACGTGGTTAGAAGATACTTCAGAGCGATGTTGTTGTAGAGGGTGCGTTGTCTGGTCCACAGCATTACGTACACAGCAAGAATGTTGAGGTTGTTAAAAGCTGTGTTCATGTAGTGGAAGCTGGCGCACGCATCGTCGCTCTGAGTACCGAGGCTCAATTCCACTTGCAGCGCTGCGCAGCGCAGCAGAGAGAACACAGCTGCTGTGATGCACATAGGGTTCTCGCTAAAGATGTAAATCCACATTTTCTGCGACTTCTGCTTCTCGTTGATACCCTTCCATTTGCGCTTGGCGTGCTTTACTTCGAAGTTTACCAGAACCCCGACTAGGTACAACGACACAAAAGTAAGAATTGCCCAACACGCATGTTCGGCCCTTTGAATCTCAATACGAGTGGCGTTGGAGACAGTACTGTTAAAGTTCAGCATTTTTGAACAATAAGGTATGGCAATAAAACCTAGTAAGAAAAAGCAATGAAGGTATAGACATAAATGAGTGTCACTTTTTAAAGTTCTTTTTACACTCATTAAAACAGTTTAGCGTGTGCCAAGATTTAAAATATTCGCATTCATTACATTACACATGTACAATCAGTAAGTGTACACAATTGTGGATGGAAATCCCCAAAAGTGTAGCTTAGCAGGTAGAGTTGGCACAGCTCAAAATCCTGATCTGTGGGCGTGAGTGTAAACCCCACGACCGTCTGTCCTGTACAAGCCTAATTACTTTTTTTTCATAAAAAACTGCATTCAAACATCATTTCCCGGTAACTTACAAGTACAAACTGTTTGTATGTGTAAGTACTAATTCCGTGTTTACAACTTTCCGGCACAGATTTTGTCGTAAATTGTTCAAGTTTTACCTAAAGTCAAATCAACTTCTTCCAACATACGTTTAGTTCTGCAATAGCAGCGGATACAACTGAAGCACCACATCAATATCAATATAATCACAGTCCTTGTAACCTCAAGTCGCACTCAAACTTTTAAGACAATCCGCGCCTCCAAAACTACTACGCGATAAGTGACCTTGGCGTGATTGACCATAATTACCTGCGACATTTAACGAGAATTAAATTTCGTGGACAAGTGAACGAGCAATGCCAATGTGTCGTGGTTGCGGGTTTCCTAGTTCGGATTCGCTTAAACCTCTGTGTCGTCTCAATTTTTGATTCGTTATTTTTTAACGTTTTGAACTCTTTTTGATAATTTTTTTGCATATACATGTTTAACCTTATCAACCTTAGTTTTATAATTTAAGTGCCATTTCCTGCATGGAAAGTACAACCCGGACAGAATTTAGGATTTTTTGTACTCAAATTAGGCTACTATTAGCACGTTCTGAACTCACGGTACTGTTGGTTTGCGCCAAACAAACTACCCTTTAAAGGCCTAATGTCGCCAACTAAACATGTTGTTGGTCATGCTGGTTAACTTGAAAGCAAGACGTTTAAAATAGGAAAATCAAAAACGGGTGTATTGTATTGCCGAGAAGCTTTGTTCGCGGGTTTTCCACTACCTGGTAATGCGTAACTGGTAGGGGCTGAAGAATTGGTAAAGCAAGGGCGTGCTTTAACCAAGCATAAACAACAAAGATGCAACCTTTTTTGAGAATGTAATAACAAATTAAACCAAACTTAGTTGGCGCGTGGCAGAAAAGGCCCCCAAAAAATTTATCGTCCAACTAATTTTTGTGAATCTGTTTGAATCTATTTGCGCAGATGACAATACAGTCAAAATAACTTACAAATTCTGGAACCCAACACAGGGAAATTTTCTGACCCTAACTCTTTTAGTGACTCGCTTGATTTTCGGCACATGCAAACAAAACTCGAAATTCGTTCTGCTGGCGCCTTTTTTTGAATCTTTAACTTTTCTAAACCATCAGATGTGAAATCGGCCCGCCATTAACAAATTGTCCTGATGCATCGTTTTTGTTGTACATTACTCACCAAAACATTCCGAACCAGTTTGTTTTTTCAGCTGTTTCCTGTCTTCGTGCAACAAAACCGCGATTGGCACCAAGAATTACATTGTTCGGCAAAAAAGACCCAAAATCTGATTGCTAAGCCTGCAATGTAACATGGCTTGCCTTATGCTTTCAGACGAGCTCAAACTTCCACTTAATGCATTTTAAGTCTTAAGCGATTCCGACACCTTTTGACACCAATTGGCCATACCAACTTGTCAGTGTGAGCAGGAACTGTAAATGCTGTGGTTGCACAGTGTGAGCACGTACACGCATCACAGACCTGGGGTAATGTTGTTTATCGCTGACGGTGCATGGCAAAGTAAAAAAAAACATTAAAACCATTAGTCACTCGCCCAATGGACGCGTTCGGATGGACAGATAACTCACCTGTGTGCGTTGTGTCCAAAAGCGAACAATGCGTTGTTTAGTGACGTTGCATTTCGAGCGGCCACACAATCGTAAATCTGTCAGTTAAATCCGATGAGGTGGTTTCCGCCTGTGGATGGTTTCATCGTTTTTGTTTGTGACTTTTGCAACAACATAGAAAACAAGTAAATCAACTAAAATTGTTGTCAATAACGATTGTTGCATTTATAACACGGTCAAGTAGATCCCCAGATGTCCCACTTGCTTCAATCACTGCTTGCTGTCAAGTTGATTTGCATTACCAAGTCAAAATGTAGAAAAGTCGAAGCTTGCATGAACTTCTGACATTAAAGTTTATTTAAAGGCATTTTGTGGTGAAGTTATTTTATCCGCTCATGCAGTTGCATGGTATGAATATGTCATGTATTTAGCGTCATGCCGATCGTGCTATGCAGTATTCAATGTAAAAGAAAACTCTCAACGTAAATTGGTACAATTTCGTCAAAAAAGAGTTCATGGTGCGTGCAGTTATAGAGCACTACTCCGCAACCGGTGTGCCGCGACACACTGGTGTACCGTGAGACGATGCTAGGTGTGCCGCAGTGTTTCTGTATCTTAACAAACATTTTTTAAAAACAAAAACATTTTACCCTTGGCAAATTTAAACGTTACAGCTGGTCGGCAATTCGCTAATCCAAACTCTAGTTAGAATACCCACTGTGCATTTATGATGTTTTATACCGTCACCGGATAAATTATCATGTTCGAAAAGCTGTCCTGGCGCAAAACACAGGTTGAGGTGGGCCACCGAATGTTAAAAGTTTAAAAGTGTGACGTCATTAAAAAAGGTTGCGGAGCATTGTTATAGATGCATCGAACGAAACACAGTGGATCAAACTTACAGACGTGTGACACCGTCACCCCTAATCAATAACGATCCCCCTCTAAACGGGTATGGACTCATATGCGACGTTGCTAATGCACCTATTTCGAAGTAAAGTGTAATAAAGGATTAGGGTGACGTTGGCGGAATGAGGACATGGTTGTTTGAAGCCAGGTTAAATGACGTTTCGCAGTAATCTGCTGTCAGTGCTGTTAAAAATCAACTAAACGTTGATGCTTACAAATAAGTTTTTGGACAATTTTATGCCAAAACTATAAAACGGCCACATTATAAATTGACCTTTCTTATCATATTAGGTCAGTTTACTAACATGGGTACGATTTGTGCTTATTGGTTATTAAAAAGTGTAAACAGATACAGCCAAAAGTGTTGGATTTCTTTAAATTTTTAATTAGTTTGATGTCGTGGCCTCAAAAAAAGAACTTCAATTCAAAGTGGAAATTACTCTTCTGCTGCTCTGGATGTTTAATTGCGTTAGTCGATAAAGCTACGTGCGAATCTTGTTTGAAAAATGTACTTTTTGCAGAGGCTTCGTGCGATTAGGTACCATCCCAACTCATTTGTTTTTGCTTGGGAATTTTTGCAGAGGTTTTTGAAAGCCACTTTGAGATTGGCAAGTTTGAATTAGCCTTTCAAATGTGCTCAGTGTCAGTTTAAGAAGCAAAAGTGTAAAGTGGACTTTTACAATTGCGCCGTGTTGATCTATTACAAAACCGCGCAATCTGTATTTTTGTCTTTGCAAAGGTCGTTTTTGAAAATAACAAGTCCGGTGGTGTTGCGCAATTACATTGGGTATATTTTTGTCACAAAAATTGGAAAACGAAATAAAGCAATACACGTTACCACAAGTAGTGGTAATTACATTTAAAGTGTTTTTAGACATAAGAAAACTGGGAGAAACACATTATTTTGTTGTCAGATTGACCATACTGCTTCCAGACGGCAGGTTGCTTCAAATCAGCTTTTTTGAAGGTTGTGCTGCCGAAACATATTCTAAAATATCACGAGGTGACGCCACAAGATTCACTTGCGGTAAAAATCGGCTTTTAGAAAACATCGGAATAGCATCTCTGTCTTCAAGAATTTTTACATGTAGGTTTGCAATAATGTATATCAAAACTTTTGAAGACTTGACATCTAATCTCTTTTGATTAGGCCCAGTTTTGTCAAACATTGCTTTTATATTTCATAACTCTTGACCGTGTCAACCCATTAAAATTGTGCAGCAGAAGAATCATAAAAATTATGTCGGGATTGCAACGTCCATGCCATTAAGGTTATATTCATATCCAAAACTCTTTTTTTTCACGGGGATTGAACCCGGGACGATCCCGAGAACGAATCCCGATCAGTTTTTTTTATGTCTGTATATGGGTCGAGCACCTCAGTCCATTCGACCAAGCGCTTTGTTAGCTCTTTGCTATCGTCTAGCGGCCGTGATATTAGACGTGTATTTGACTTTTTCCACTAGATATGTAAGCAAACCTAAATTCGACTACAAATCGTCTGCAAGCAAGTGATAGAGGAATACATATTACTTGGTATCTACACCAAGTACAATGTTTTTTGTTTTTGACCGCTTCACGTTTTGGCATTTAACGTGAGATTGAAATCTTCAAGAAAAAGGTACCTGTTCCTCCCACCGATAATTCGTAACGCTCCATTGCACGCTGCAATAGAAGTGTTTGGGGAATGATGTGTTTTCACAACAAAAAGGAAACAAAATGTTTATTGTAAGAAGTCATAAAACGCTTTTACTGTCAGACGACGTTCCCCCAATACAGTGTTGAGTGCACAAGGTACATACTGCAAGAGAGTTTCTACATTTAAAACGCCTAAAAGATTGCTGTAAGCATCATATGCAAACCCATATAACTTACAACTGTTCAAAGGTCGCGTTGCAACGGTTTACTACACTTAACTGGTTGGGCTGTAAATGGGCGAAAACTTCATCACATTAATGTTTTCACACAATTGTTAACCTGGAGAAAGTTTTTTATACACGCTCTTGTTTAACAAAACAAGACATACATAAAATTACAACCTCGAAGGTATTTGGTCGTTACAGTCACTCGTGCCGGCAACCTGGTCTTCTCGTCGCTCTTTTAATTCAACGCCTGGAACCCGGACACCCCTGATCGGCGATTTCCATGGAAACAGGCGCAATGGCCAGTCCTTAAACGAGCAAATTAGAGCCACAGTGTTGATGGTCATGTTGAGGTTGTAGGACATCCAAAAGATGATGGTTCGATCTTGTGTCATCGAATCGTAAATGGAAATCCCCAAGCCGAATAGGACGTCAGAGATGACACAGACAGCTGTGCTAATGGTGAGTCGAACCACCACACCCTGTGATAAAAAAACGAACTTAAAGTATATTAAAGCCAAAATTAAATGGCCAGACTTTTTAGAAAGTAATTGTAAAACTGTAGTTTGATCCGCCAAATCTCACATTTTTATTTGTTTTTTAACCAAATCAATTGGATAAAAACCTAATAATTTACGATTTTGTTTCGACACAAAAACCACTTCTGGCGTGTGTCAATTTTACCAATGTGTATTTTAAAACATAATGATGTAACATTTTACTTGAATTCTCCCTTCTCGACCAGCCCGCCCGCATCCGCTCCTTCAAATTCCATAGTGACGTGATAGGGGGTAGAGGACCAGGCCCAGCAAGCAAACCTGCAGGACAACCATTGACACAAACGATGCTCCAATAATCGCCGCTTGAATCGCTTCACTGGTCGTGATGTACACGCATCCAATCGGTGACGTTACCAGCTGGAGCCCCACGTAGACAAGTGATGTCACTGCAGCCATTGCGACAACGAAGGCAACAATGACAGCAACGTTGAATACGCGAAGGTACGTGGTTAGAAGATACTTCAGAGCGATGTTGTTGTAGAGGGTTCGTTGTCTGGTCCACAGCATTACGTACACAGCAAGAATGTTGAGGTTGTTAAAAACTGTGTTCATGTAGTGGAAATTGGCGCACGCATCGTCGCTCTGTGTACCGAGGCTCAATTCCACTTGCAGCGCTGCGCAGCGTAGCAGGGAAAACACAGCTGCCGTGAGACACATGGGATTTCCGCTTAAGATGTAAATCCACATTTTCTGCATCTCGTTGATACCCTTCCATTTGCGCTTAGCGTGCTTTACTTCGAAGTTTACCAGAACCCCGACTAGGTACAACGACACAAAAGTAAGAATTGCCCAACACGCCTGTTCGGCTCGTTGAATCCCAATACGAGTGGCATTGGAGACAGTACTGTTAAAGTTCAGCATTTTTGAGCGGTATAATGTACCATAAAAACCTTGTAGCGAAAAAGCTGTGTCGGTATAGACATTAAAGAATGTTATTTTTCAAGTTCCTTTTAAACGATGTTTTAGCAGTTGTTAATGATGTTTTTGCAGAATAATCTCCAACTTGCTCGCGCTAAATTAGTAATTCTCAAACTCTTTTAGTTTGCGGCACACTAAGGAACTATATTTGTTTTCGCGGCACACATTGCAAACAAATAACACGAAAAGTTGTTCAAAGAGATTTATTTTTGCTTCAATGCGACGAGTGAGGCTGCTTTTGGCAGCATATTGTCATACACACTCGCATTTTGTCATCAAGCTCCAAAAGTCTCTGTCGTTTTTGACAATGAGAACTGATATTCACTGCAATACTCTTTATTATTCTATCACAATTAACATAAAAAGGCGATTGTTCGCAATCAGTACTCATTATTGTTGTCGATTATTATTGATATGTCATACTAACACCATGAGGTAAAAAGCCTGATCGAAACAAAATACGATCCTTTTTTCTGTACTGTTCCAGTCAAAATAAGAACCCGTAAAAAGTTAGACGCAAAATCAAATCCGACGCAAATGAGACTCAAAAACGAAAATTTCGCGCCGCACGTGGAAAGCTCTCACGGCACACAACGCAGACCATTATGTTACAAGCACAAACTGATTGCATGTGTAACGGGTGTATGTAAAAACCACTTGGCCGCTGTGGCCGCTGTGGCCGCTGTGGCCGCTGTGGCCGCTGTGGCCAGCGTGTCAAAAGTGTACACTTTACACAGGGGTGCCCAACCTTTTAGCGACAGGGCCACGTGCGATTTGCAAATAAATTCTTGAAATGCAATTTTGTATTTAAGTTTTCACGACAAATTATTTTCACGCAGTACAGCGGTCACGCAGTACATACAGGCTGGTCACAGCGGTCAGGCGGTATTTACAGGCTGGCCATAGTAGCCACAGCGGCCACAGCGGCCACAGCGGCCACAGCGGCCACAGCGGCCACAGCGGCCACAGCGGCCACAGCGGCCACAGCGGCCACAGCGGCCACAGCGGCCACAGCGGCCACAGCGGCCACAGCGGCCACAGCGGCCACAGCGGCCACAGCGGCCACAGCGGCCACAGCGGCCACAGCGGCCACAGCGGCCACAGCGNATAAGCGGTTCGACTCCCGGGTCAAAGCGGCCACAGGGGCCACAGCGGCCACAGCGGCCACAGCGTCCACAGCGGCCACAGCGGCCACAGCGGCCACAGCGGCCACAGCGGCCACAGCGGCCACAGCGGCCACAGCGGCCACAGCCTCAGGTGTCTTTTACATACACGCTGTGTAACTACTATTTATGACTACTTTAGAATTTTTATGACTACTTTACGTTTTTCTGAGCCAAAGTCCGTTAGTGATTTGCTTGCGAACAAAAATCGGAACTCGTTCTGGCTTATTTCTGAATCTGAGACTTTTTTTAACGTCAGGGGATTTGACAAACTGCCCTATTGTGTCGTTTTTTCCTACATTATATACACGGGCACATTGTTTACTGCTTAGTTTTTTAGTTGTGATCTGTACTTGTGCAACACAACCGTGTTTGACATTAGGAATCAGGTTGTTTGGCAAAAGAACCAAAATCAAATTGCTTAGCCGGCATCATAACATCTTACTTGCCTAATCCTTAAATCCTTTTAGCTTAAAACTTCCACTTGATGCATAAAGTCTTAAGCCCCACCAACACCTTTTGGCGCCGATTGCCTACGCCAACTTGGTAGTTTGAGCAAGAACTACAGGTACACCAGGTCTATAGCGAGAAATGCAGGTATTAAATAGAGAAAAGCATTAGTCACTTGCCCACGGCACGTATTGTTCCGGTGGACGTTGATATCTAAACAGGTGGTTTCCGCCCGTGAATCATTTGTTTGTAAATTTTGCAACAATTTAGAAAACAACAAGATTCCTACATTGACAAAAGTTGTTGTTAACAGAACTTGTAATATGTTTGACCTTGCACGGAAAACGTGTATCCCCAGATGTGTTACTTGCTATCAAGCTGGTAATTTTTCTTATTATGTCGTTTTAAAATGTGAAAACGTTTTGCCTGCTTAAATAATAACATTAATATGAAGATTTTTTCAAAAGCATTTTATCTGGTAAAAGTGTTTTATCCGTTGTGTAGTGGCATATGGTATGATTTTGTTGTGTACTTCACGGCAGAGCTATCGGTCCTGGCAGTATTACTTTATCTCCGCGTCCATTTCTATTGAATTGTGACAAAACGGAAATTTATAGCGCGCAAACTTTCTACCGGGGAAGTCATTAACATTATGGGGGCTTTCAACGCAACACATTTGATCAGGCTTACGAAGTGTGTCACACTGAAACACCTAGTTATTGATAAGCACTCTAAACACAGAGAAAACTCTGTGCGACGAGGCTAACGCACCTTTGCAAAGTAAAGTGTAATGAGGAATGAAATGGACATTGCGTTGACTAGATGATGTTATATGAATGTTAAAAGCCGGGTTTTATCTTCTATCATTAATTCTACCATCTACAAATTTTCCATCTTGGTTTGTTACAAATTATATCAATACCTTAAAAGGTTTGAGATACAGTTTTTTAAGACCGATTTTAATGGACAGTGAGGTTTTTCGTTGACTGAGTTGCCATTTCAACACATGTATATTTCGCAATTGATGCCCGCGACCACCAACGAAAAAGCATGCAGAGGAGATTGATAAAAGTATTGTCACAAGTTCAGCTGCCATCCTATTAAGGCTGGATTCATACCCAAACTCGACAGTATTTGCAATGCGCCCTTTAACTCTAATAGCTGACGTCTGGCGAGCTCTATCGTCCAGCGATTTTCGAGAAACTTGTATATAATTCCAATGTGTTTAAATGCAAAAAGGTGTTCTTGGGCATTTCCTGTAGTTCTTGGGAAAATTACTTTATACAAACACAATTTTAACAATCATAAAATAGTTTTTGTAAACTTCGCGTTTCTGCATTTACGTACAAATTAAGTCTGTTGAAAAAACAAAAATAGTTTTTGTTCCAGGCTTCATTAAAAGCTGTAATAGTCCCATAATGATGTATTTTTACAGCCACTAGGACGCAAAATGTTTAACGTTTTAGTAAAATTTATGTCAGGTGACGTTTCCCAATACGATGTTATTTGCATGATGCACAATGGGCGATTTAATATACAGGAGAGAGCAAACAAAGGTTTAAACAGCATCCGTAAAACAACGTTATTCAAAAACATGCACAAACTCCATGCAAACTTAAGCATTCTGATGGAATTAGCTAATTGTATGCCCTTATAGATAAGTCGAACCATACATGTAAATTGTTTGTTTGAAACAGTTGTTTGAATGCTAGGTTGCCAACCAATAGGCGATTTAACATGGAAGTTAAGCTCTTAGATAGGCAAATGTGAATACACCACTGACTTAGTTCAAGAATTAGCGACAGGTTGGCAAACCTGTACGTGTCAGTCGCCTGTCGCGGTAGTACAGTACAGAGGGACCGACCCCCTAGTGGTCGTTTATCTATAGACGCCTTAGCTTCCGTCTAAGTCGGGCCAACATAGGCTGGCCTACGGTCAAAGCTTATAGGCATTGCCATGAAGTTACAACTTACGAGCTAAGCGCATTTTGAAGAGCTCACTTGCACTTTCTTAGGCAAGACACAGTAAAAAATTTGCTGATTAAAAACTTTGTTCGCCGTAATAAGTAATACACGTATTATAAAAATAAATCAAAACCTTCCGATGGTCACATCTCTTATTAAACTACCCTGGAACCAGCTTTAGCAATCGCCTGTGGTCGCCATTGAAAGGTTATAGTCCTTAAACTAGCAAACCAGATCAGCCACAGCGGTAATGTTCACGTATCATTAGTTAAGCCTATAAAAACTTTAGATATCCTTTTCCAACCGAAAAGCGTGAATTGAATCCAGTACGTTATTAAGAAAAAAGTGTTCACGCCATCCGGCGAGGATTTTATTCAATTCATAGCCCGACTAATTTACTAAAAACCAAATGGTTTTACCAAGTCTGCGAATTTCTTACAAATCAAAGACAAACTTGCCGCATTACCTTTAATCCTCTGTGTACAAGACATACTTGCTAGTCCTCTTCATATAGCAATGTTTTGGGGCAAAGAAGTTCCCCACAAAGGGAAAATTTTGTAAAATATTAATTATAGTCTATAAAGGTTTGTCAATGGCTAGAGCTTATAATTTCTCTTCTTAATATTCTGGTAAACACGTACCATTTACAAACTAACTTTTCGTTAGAGGAGCTTTGAATGTCAATGAAGGGGTCCATGGAATAAAACGGTCGTTACTGGTCTTGGTCTGAAAAGGGGATTTCCCGGTAATATGGTTCTGCCGCATTGGATTATTTCTTTACATCAGACGATGGTGCAACGTGTGAACTGTGAAGCTTGTGAGTAGGTGAATGTTGTGCTGCTGTGCATCACAATGTACACAGTACAGATGTGAATTTTGTGAACCATTTTCTGCAATAACTTTTAAATTGTTTTGGTAACGACTTATAAGCCACTAGCACACAACAAGCCGTTTTCCAACTTGTCTTTTTGCAGAAATGTAACCTATTTATCAATTAGAAATCTTTAAAACTGGTTAACTTAAGATGCAATGCTAAAACACTGTTTTGTTATCCTTCACATCAGCAGAAGATATCCAGCAAGGGTTTCAAAATTAAAACTGATTGAGGCAGAGAAACTGCTCAGAAAGCAAGAAAAGTTCGCAAGTGGTTTATTTGAGTTTGGTCGATATACTTCCAAAATGTCCAATACAGAAGCGGAAAAAGTTCTGTCCCCTCTTCGCTTGTTGGTGAAAGAACAAGGCGACATTGTAAGAAAAATGAAAGAGGATGGTGTTCCTGTTATTGATGTACAGCAAGCTGTCGCTGAGTTAAAGGTCAGAAAAAAGAAGCTGAAAGACAAAGAAGATGAGCTTGCTGGTAAAGAGGATTTTCCTCGCCAAAAACTTGAGGAGACTATAAAGCGTCGCTTCATGTATGGCCAGGCCTTTGAAATTTATGGTGGTGTAAGTGGCTTGTATGATTTTGGTCCGGTGGGATGTATGCTAAAAAATAACATGATTGCAGAGTGGAGAAACCACTTTATAATGCATGATCAAATGCTCGAGGTGGACTGTACAATGCTCACACCTGAGCAAGTACTGAAAACATCTGGTCATGTAGAACGCTTTGCTGATCTTATGGTAAAGGACATGAAAACCGGATCATGTTTTCGTGCTGACCATCTCCTTGAGGCTCACCTTGAAAAGTTAATGCAGGAGAAAGGAACTACTGATGAGATTAAGGATCGTTGTCGCCAATTAATACCACAGCTTGATAACTTTGGCAAAGAGGAATTGGGGAAGTTTTTAAAAGAGTTTGATGTTAAGTCGCCATTGACAGGAAATGAAATATCTGATCCAGTAGATTTTAACTTAATGTTTCAAACTTCGATTGGTCCTGGTGGTGCCATTCCGAGTTATCTTCGACCAGAAACAGCTCAGGGGATCTTTCTTAACTTCAAACGGTTACTAGAGTTTAACCAAGGCAAACTGCCTTTTGCTGCTGTTCAAATTGGTACATCATTTCGGAATGAGATTTCTCCAAGAGCTGGACTAATTCGTGTTCGTGAATTTCAAATGGGTGAAATTGAGCACTTTGTTGACCCTGAAGATAAAAGCCATCCCAAGTTTTCAACAGTTGCAGATCTACGAGTTCCATTGTACTCTGCTAAAGCTCAAGTCTCTGGCCAACCACCAAGTTTGGTGTCACTCGAGGAAGCTCTAAGTCAGGGTACAATCAATAATGAGACCCTTGGCTACTTTATGGGGCGTATATTTCAGTTTTGCATGAAAATTGGAATTGACATGACACGCTTTCGATTCCGACAGCACATGGATAATGAAATGGCACATTATGCCAGGGATTGCTGGGATGCTGAGTGCAAGACTTCATATGGATGGGTTGAATGTGTTGGCTGTGCGGATCGCTCATGTTATGACCTCACATGTCATGCAAAATGCACTAAAGTAAACTTGGTGGCTGAAAGGTCCCTGCCTGCACCAAAGGAGGTTGAAATTGTAAAGGTGGTCTGCAATAAGCAAGCAATTGGAAAAGCTTTTAAAAAGGATGCTAAAAAGATCCAGGAGCATTTGGAAGGGCTTAACCAGGAAGAAATCAGAACCTTGGAGGAAAGTATGAATACTAATAAGGCCTTTGATATAATAGTGGGTGAAAATAACTTTACTGTTGCCGAGGGTATGGTGTCAATCAAGCGCAATAAAAAGCGTGTCCAAGTTGAGGAATTCGTACCCTCAGTAATTGAACCATCATTTGGATTTGGAAGACTTCTGTACTCAAGTTTGGAACACAACTTTAGGATCCGTGCAGCAGATGAACAACGATGTTTTTTTGCCCTTCCCCCAGCAATTGCTCCATACAAGTGCTCACTACTTCCACTCAGCAACAAGGAGGAATTTAAACCGTTCATCACACGACTGTCCAAAAACCTTACTCAACTTGGAGTATCCCATAAAGTTGATACAACTTCTGGTTCAATTGGCAAACGATATGCTAGGACGGATGAGATTGCCATTCCATTTGGAATCACTGTTGATTTTGACACTGTTAAAATTGAGCCACATACTGCTACACTTCGTGAACGTGACACACTTGTGCAAATTCGTGCCGAAGTTGATGAATTGCCCAAAATTGTTGCTGCGCTTGTTAGTGGTCAATCAAGCTGGGATGAAACAATGCAAAAGTATCCTGTTTTCCAGGAACAAGTTAACAAGTAAAACCATAATAATGTGTCCAAATATTGTCAGAAAGGTTTTCTTTGCATTTTCGCAAGTTTAGTATAATTTTGCTATAGTTTTTGGTGTCAAAATGGACACCAAAGTGTAAAAGCTGTCATTTGTAACTTTCCTAGAATATTTTTTTAAATTACCATGTTGCAATAACCTTACCCAAAAAAGATCATGCCTATAACTCAAACTGAAGCATTTTTTAACATATTGTAAAAGATATAGTAATAGTTGGTGTTTTTGGTTTTAAAGTCCTAGGTGGTGTAATGTGTTGTTAAAGTTGCTTAAAGTAATGAAAAATAAAAACTATCATGATCCCTAAACTGTTTGTGGTGACAAGACAGACAGAATTTAGAAATTAATTTTTTATTTGGACTGATCCCCTTATCAGATTAAAACAGTCATGGACCAAGTTAAAAGTAAAATGGTTGGACCAAGCCGCAACACACTGTCATTTTGTTTTAATGTCTACAAAGTCAGATGTCAGCATCAACTAGATAGGTCTAGCTTTTGTCAGGCTAAACATGTCAAATAAATCAATTTTACCTATTCAAACCATTTGCGAAATCACTGACCAGATGAAGTGACACCTATTTTTTTACCGCTAATATAATATAGTGATAAAACAATGAAAACTGCCCAGTCAGACTAATTTAGTTACTTGTCTAGCAATACCTTCATTAGTACAACCTCCCTCACATACTTCTCTTTATCACAGATCAGTTTTCCACATAAAGAGCAATAGTTCATTGTGATCACTTTTTTCAAAAGTTGCAATAAATATTAAAGCATTTTTAAATTAAATTCCATGTGAACACAAAGTCACACAGCTCCCCTGATCAGGCAAAATTGCTGCCTTCGTTGGATATTATGATCAACAAGTAATAATAACACTTCAACAAAAGACCAACAGAGGGATGCAAAAAAGAGAAACAGTGGCAACCATTTACTTGTACAAAATTAAATCTAATAGGTTGGGTCACTGCAAAATGCTGCCCTTTCTTTGCCACCATTCTTGACATGGGTATTTTATGACATTACCAAACAGCTAATTTGTCAGTGTAATAACATGCAGGTTAAATTTCAAACACTAACAACAATAAAATAAACAGCACCTTAAACAATCATGTAATGCACAACCATATGAAATGGACCATGGCGATACACCTTCCTTTTTTATTGCATTTCTTCTCTTTATTGCATTCAACGTTTTCGGTTTCTATGCCATTCCTGTTGTTTTGTGATTAATGCCATTCCTGAGGCAGAATTATAATGAACATTTATGATCATAAGTACAAATCACTGTTGAAGATTGTCAAAGTTTGGCTTTTCTTTGTTCATGGATCCTTTGTCGTTTCTGGACGAATTTCATCATTTGCACAAGAAAATCCTCGGAGCCATATCTTTCAATTAACCGCTCACATTCACGATGATTAACAGCAAGCAAGGTCTCCATATCATTCAAGCGAATCAGTTGTTTGCCATAAATGTAAGACTGCATATAATAATGAAAACATGGTGTGGAAATACATCTGCTAAACTAAGCCCTAAAGTTCCGATGCATATGCATGTGTTACTTTTTCTTTGGTGTGATATGTTAAGCAATTTGTAAGGAAAGAGCTAAATTGGTTTCTGCATGTACAGTCTTGAATCTTTAACTTCTGAAAACTTTCTAATTGCTGTTATAACCAAACACGGGTTTTGCTTTTCTAACAACAAACATACACCAGGAAATATCTTAAACTTGGACTTACATTGATGGGGTACTGAACAAAATCATCAATTCTTTTCTGGACTTCTTTCCAAAACGTTTCTTTTGGAAAAACTTGTGCAACCAATCCAGCATGATAGGCTTCCTTGGCACTCAGTTTTCGATTAAACATTAAAACATCATTTGCCTAAAATATAACAAATGCTTGTTTTGAGTATCAACCAAAGTTTTGCAAAAATTTAATATAAATTTAAAAAGGTCACATTCCATTTTGCAATTATAAGGTAGTGGTTGAAATAATTTCTTTGACCTTATTTTTTTGGAAACCAAAATGTTTTGCAACCAAAGTTACTATTAACTACTTCGAAGATGATTTTGTAACTTACAATTCTTAAAGATTTAAAGAGCTTGGTTAAATCATATACAAGCTGCCAATTTAAGTGCTGACGGGGTTCTTTAAACAAACATAAACAGCAAATAAAATTATAAGAATGACCAATTCAGAATAAGGTACTATTCTAAAATATTCGAATCCGGTTAAATCGAATCTATAATATCAAATCCTATAGTTTTTTTGCTTCATTCAATGTAGAACAATCAACATAAAAGGATTGATACATTCACAACAAAACACAAATAAACTTTTTTGCAGTGCAATACATTCAGGCTTTACATGTTTGCCTGCCATGCGAGACCAAAAAAATTTGGTGGCAATTAAGCTAGAAAAATGTACTTGACGTTTGAAAAAAGTGCAAAGTGCATCAAGGAAAAAGGGCACTTAAACTTTTTATAGCTGAATTTTCAGTGGTGTCTCATTTTTTAAATGTTCCGCTAAACCATTTTTTGTTTGGGTTGTTAGTGTGTCATCTGCCATGAATGAAATTTCATCCACTCCCAGCACCATATATGGTGTACTGGGGTCTAAGTGCTTAGAGCCTTGAAAGGGCCCAATCGCACCCTAGTTGGGTGCAACCTATATGTTTACAAAAACAAAATATGCGACCACATACGGTGACAAAGCTTGCAAGAAACATACAGAACAAATCCTATTATTTGGTTTACATTGGCATTTTAGATTCGGTATTCGAATTACCCATCCCTAGAAACATCTTACCTTTGAATAACCCATCACTTTTGGAAAAGTATAGGATGAACAACCCTCAGGAGTAAGACCCAGTTGTGAGAATGGGGTCATAAAAGTGCTGTTGTCTGAGCAGTATACAACATCATACAATGGTAATAAGGTGACCCCCATTCCAATTGATGGACCATTTACTGCAGCAATGATTGGCTTTGGAAATCGTATCACTATTTCAACCAAAGATCTGTGGAAAAACATTTGTTAAATTACAAAAAAATACATAAAGTATCACTTGCAGAAAAAACATGACATTTTTAGTCAGTTTTGCCGCACAAACAAAAAACTCTTGGTTGCACAACTTTTTGCTAACCTAAAACATTGAGTTCTACTTCTTAATTCAGCTTCAGATCTTCCACTGAAAGATTTTGCAGAAGTTAGGAAATCAGCCCCGCTTGTGAAGTAATCACCTGTCCCAGTGATAACAACAAACTTGATGTTTTCATCTTCTGCAACTGATTCTAGGTGCTTGCCTGTAAGTGTTTGCATCTGCAACAAACAAACAGTGTAATGTCAAGGTTTGTTTGTTTTTTGTTTAACTGTGTTATAAGATGTGATTTACACCAACGCTAAAATGTGTTAGGTTTAAACATAATTGTTAACACTGTTTTTTTCTTTAGTTCAGGCCTACATTAGGTATAGTAAATCCTGAACTAAGGAAGAAAGGGTCCAGTTTCTACTTTCATTACCAACAGACAACATATCAGACACTCTGGTTTTAATCTGAGTCAGATTACAGTCCTTACCAATTAAATGAACAAATTAAATAATTTCCAAAAGTGTTTATTACCCACAGCAATAAACCAAACCTAACAAATGCAACTTTCAATAAGGTGCATTAACCCAGCGAAATCAAGATAGCTAGCTTTTTATACTGCCTTACCCCAAGTGTAAGACCATTCTTTCGTTGAGGTTTATTCCATCTGATTATTGCATAACCATCAAACTTTTCCAAGTTCACAAATCTACTTTCGTCATCCATTTGAAATAATAACAGGTATGAGCAAAGTTAACAGCCCTAAACCTGCAAAGATTATAGAAATAAACTGTAAAATTATACTTTAAATTAAAAGTTGAGGCAAATGGAACAGAAATTGAACATTTGGAAATTGAAGGTTTCAAGGAGCATGTCATACATTTTAAAGACTAAAACATAAAAAATTAATTTGAAAAAACACAAAAATTATCAATAAATGTTTTTTAACCACATAATATCACTTTTAGAAAATACAGAATCAAAATCAACAAAGTGTCATGAAATGTCATATGTTAAAGTTTAGCAACCGCTGGTTTAAGTTTTCTTCTTTGTTCCATAAACTTAATGGCCTGCAACTCTGGGTCCCCTGAAAGATGTCTTTCTATCATTCGTTCACATTCCTGCCTGTTTGTTTCAAGCAAAATGTTTTCATCCACTGCCCGAAGAAGGCTCTTGCTATGCAGGAAACTCTATGTGTAAAGTTTTAAGTTAATGCAAAACCAGCTGCAAGACAGTTCTATGAACATTTTTAAAAACAACAATTTTCTTAATTTGACTCTCATTGGAAACAAGCTTTAATGTGGAAAAAAATCCATGTAACCTTAACATGCTACACATTAATGTTTCTTTTTTAAACTAGAACAAATCAAAGCAAAGGTTTAAAATATACATACAGAGCTTCAATAAAGATAAAATACAACCATCATATACTATTTCTTGCTGACATTTTTAGTCTTTAAATTGCAAAACTGTATGTGTTTATTATGGCAACTTTACATTAGGAACCTTTTGTGCAGCTAAAGAAGTTAAAATAACTTACAATTTATCTACAGTCCCATGTAATTTTACAAAAAGTTGTACAAAAGCAGCAATTTGTGCGAAACTGCAAGAGGAATATATTGCTGAATTAGGAGATTTGCTACAATTACACACAAAAAGTTGATGTAATTTTTCAAAAAGCTTTTTATTAGATAGACAAACATTTTGTGGCAAATCCAGAAAAGTTTCAATTTTGTCCAAAACTTGCTTCCAAAATGTTGGATGGGGATAAACTTCAGACACCAGTCCAGCTTCCAGTGCTTCCTTTGCATTCAGACGTCGGTTAAAAATTAACATATCTGTGGCCTACACAAGAACAAGTATTATTTATTGGAACAGTTTGAAAACCCAAAAATGTTACAGCTTTGTTTTACTAAAGGTATCCCAAGAAGATTATGGTAGCCCATTTTTATGCACCCATTTTTTATTTTTGCAAAACAGGTACAAGTCTAGAGGACAAATGTTTTGAACAAGGGTCTTCTTGCGAAAAGTATACTAACACTTGCTTTGCACAGGCAACATGCTGAATTACTTATGCAAACAAAAACGAATTATGACAGAATTTTAAAGACATTTCTTCAGCAAAATCAAAATCGCTACCAGAGGAAATTATGCTTAGAAAACGTGAATATTCATGAAAACATCTGATAGTTACTCAAACAGCTATATGCTCTTACCATGCTATTTCCCATAATTTTGGGAAAAGTGTATGTGGAGCAAGCTTCAGGCACAATTCCAACTCTACTGAATGGGGTAAGAAATGAACTAGTATCTGATGCAAGAACAAGATCGCACAAACCAAGGATTGTTACACCAACTCCAATAGCTGGACCATTTACTGCTGCTATCAATGGCTTAGGGAACTTAATTAAAGCAACCACGAATAACCTGAAACAGACAACAGTTGTAACCTAACAAACCAAAAAGGCGCCTTCACTTTATTGCGATTCAATACACACTTTTGCCCAATTTAAAAGGAGATTTATTCACCACATAAATTACATTCAGCCCTATAGCTACCTAAGCTTTTTCAGCTGATTGTTTTTGGAGGCAGAAATGCATAGGCCAAAAACATGCAAAGTTGTAGATTAATTTGTAGTGTACTATTTGGTGCATCTAACAAACTATGGTGCAATCTACAAATTTCAGAGGGCTTGCAGGTCAACTACAGGGGATATTGGGTTTAACATAGTATTCAGTACACCACAATGGCATGTTCAACAAACAGTCAAAGCTTTATCCAGTTATGACATTGTTAATAATTTAAACCATTGATTAAAATTTAACAACTACATATGACAAGAGTTACTGAAAACATTGTGAAACAAGTCACATTTATGGTGTTCACAAAATTTGACATGACTTAACACTCTTTTCATATTCATATGATGATTTAGTTATCAGAAAATGAATCACATCTCATTAAATAGAAGCTTACCTTTATACTTTTAAATGTGAGTACGATATTATACACCTAACTTAAGAACTTACAGTATTACTTGAATATTCAATTACAATTTAGCATTTACCTGAAAAATGCCATGCTTGCTCGGCCATTTTTGCTGAATTCCTTCTTTTTCCGCCTTTGATCTCTAATATCTGCTCCACTTGTAAAATAA
The DNA here is from genome assembly GCA_008931825.1 of Phallusia fumigata. Taxonomy (NCBI): domain Eukaryota; kingdom Metazoa; phylum Chordata; class Ascidiacea; order Phlebobranchia; family Ascidiidae; genus Phallusia; species Phallusia fumigata. The sequence goes on along the minus strand of QXVZ01008373.1, from coordinate 81,215 downwards.
TCTCCTGTGCCAGTTAATATCACAAATCTTATGTTGACGTCATCTGTAGCTTCTTGCAAATACTTTGTGATCAATATATACATCTACAACAGAGGATGGACATTTTAAGCTGAAGCTGTTGTGACCTGACACAGTAAACATGTAAAAATAAATGTTCTGTCAGCAAAGTATGAAAAAGAGTAAGCTGCAAATTGAGTTGTGTGATGTATAAAACTAATTAAATAAAGCAGTGTGGTAAATCACATCTGCTGCTAAACTTAAAAGAATTGTCAAGATAACTAAGTGGCACTGTCCCATTGTGGTTTAAATCCTGTCTTGTGTTTTTTTTTGTTTCTTTGACAAAGATGCAACATTGGTCTGATCCATCGAAACATGTAGGGGTAAACCAAGTACATAACGCTACTGCAAAAAGATAGGGAGTCAATCAAGTTGAAATGACAAATTGACAAAAACAGTTATGTATGACAAAAAGTTACCTTACCTCCGAAATGAATGCATTTTTCCTCACTGGTCTGTTAAACCGAATCACCAAATATTCCCTACACTTTTCCACAAGTATGGGTGAAATTTCAGTTTTCATACTTTCTCGATCATATTTTATTCATGCACACAAAAAATAAATATCTACGTAAATTTAAATCATAATATGTGACACAAATCAAAATCGAAAAACAATTTTTTTAATTAGTTGTTGAACTTTGTGAGACCTGTTTTATTCAAGAAACACATCAATTTCAAAAAACTTTCTGCTGTAGAAGAAACAAAATTTCGAAGAAACAAATAATAGACCTGTATACATGGATGAATTTCGACAGTTTATCTAGTTGATTTTTAAACCTTTTTTGGCATTTGCCTTATATTTTACCACATTTTACTGTACAAACTTTGCTTAAAAACATGCAGCAGGCTTGAAAAGTTGTTGCTTTAGCAACCTTTCTTGCACACATGAGATGGCAATTTTGCAGAGCACAATGTAAACAAAACAAATTTTGGGCATTAGTTAATCATTAACTGAGTGAGCAAATTGCCTGGTGGCAAGCAATTGATTGAGAATACAAACACAAAAAAACTTGCAATTAGCAACATAAACTAAGTACCAAGTACTAAACAAAATGCAAAATTTCCTGACTAATGACTGAGGTACATATTCACACATGTTTTGAAAACCAACAAAATTCTATATCAGTGAGAATTGTCCAATGATGAGTAGTACCGGCATATTTTTACTGTTGACATACAGATGACTTGGGTGATATCATATTTTAAACTTCATTTCATGTTGCTTGTATTTACAGCCGCAGCCACACTTTAACATAAATATGAAGCAACTTTATAATTGTTTTTGAAAATTATTTTCAGATGGCAAAGCATAGTATGTCTCAAACTCAAACTATTTATTTTTTACAGTCCATTGTAATGAAAAGAGTCTGTTCACGAGCTGTCAACCCTAACTGCTTGTTTTATGCCTTGTGTGTTTTATTATGGGCCACAACATGAAAGGGTTAGGCAAAAACTTGTTATTTCTGTTTGGCACTAGAAACTTTGCATAAAGGATTTGTACTAAAGTTTTATGTTGACCAGAGACAAGAGATTTTTTAATAATTCTCATAGCAATGGTTAATATTCAAACACTAACATTTGCAGTGCTGTTTAGCCAAAACTTTAACGTCAGCGAGAAATTATATTAATAAATTAATGGAAAAGATTGTCTTCAAAAATCACCCCCTTGCTTACAGTTTTCAATATATTTGTAATTTTATCAATAGAATTATGTAAATTGAAAAAAACATATTAGTTCTTGGCTTTTTCTGCAAAGAACTTCATTACAGCATTTGCACAATCATCAGATTGCCATCGTTCAACTAGACGTTCACATTCAGCAACATTTGTTTTGTGCAGTTGTTCCAGTTCTGGTCCTCGCATCAAAGCTTTTGAATACAGGAGTGACTGCACAAAGCATTTGTTGCTTTAGCTTCTTACAAGCGGTTTTGCATGCTTTATGTGTTTTTTTTTAAAGTAATAAGGGACAACTTCACAAATATACATTTAAAGCACTCATTGAAGTGCAACTAATTTTGTCCTTGTTCATTCAAAATGCTATACTCAAAAAATGTGTTTGTACTAAAATAGACACAATACATGAAAGTGTAATAACTTCAGGTACAAGGCAAATGATTTTGTACCTTAGCAGGAAGTTCAACCATACTGTTCACAGCAGATGAAACATCAGTTTGGAAGGAGTCCTTGGGAAATATTTTAGTCACAAGTCCAGAAGATAAAGCTTCTTGTGCATCAATTTTTTTGTTGAACATTATCATTTCACATGCCTGGGGGAGAGTGAAGAGCGTTTTAATAAATAAATTTTGCTAAGGTTTGTAATGACAACATTACCTAAACTAAACATGGCACATCACTAAGTCCAACAATGGCATGCTTTACCAACAGTCCAAATTTCAGATATCTTGTATTATGTTCAATAGTTGATACATTAAGGGAGATTACAAGGGACGTGGTCACTGCACAGCATCAGATGCCTATCCAACAGGTGTGTAAATTTAAATGAACTCAGGCGACTCTTTCTTGACGAAAACATGTAAACAAACCTGTTAGACACCCACACAGAAAAGAATGTAGAAAAAACAATACATGCCCAATTTCCTATAGAAGTGACCCCATATCTGTTTCACCAAGCATAAACATATGGGTCCCCACACACATGCAAATTTCAATTAATCAGTTTAAGAATTGGCATAAAAATTTAAACAAAAAGTAAAGAATTCCATTTAGAATCTAACCAAATCATTTCATATATCATGTTTATTGCAATCTCAATGTTAAAAACGTTTTTGAAACTCCATAGACATATTAACCAATAGTATGACCTGCAGTGACCTTTGGCCGAGCCGCAGCAAAGTGCACAACTAACTCTAAATGACCCTTTCCAATGCGGTTTCAATGATGGCTATAAATTAAACAACATTGCGCTCATTGGTCAACCATATAGAAGCATACATGCTACTGAATAACAGAGTGGAACTGTAAATGAGAGCAAAGGTATTATACCGCATCATTTTTACAGCGATATTTAGCGAACGCATTTCGGTTACCATGGGCAATCACGTAAAGCAGCGATGTAATATTAACCGTTGGGCTGCGTCTGTCATAAAACATGACTATCGCTTCCTCTATGTTGGTAGGTGTTGCGTGTACGATACATACGGGTGTAAAGTTATAATCTATACTGACCATACGGTAGCAATATAGCAGGACTAAAAAATGATTAAATAAAATTGGCATGCCGCACTGTCTTCTACATAGTAAAGTAGCATGTCATGGCACCAGCATAAATCAGCAATCAATGCAACACATTGGCCCGATATTGTAGAATAATCTTCCCAAAAGGTTCGGGGCGCGAAATCAACATGGCAATTCATTACCTACGCCACCAATTTCATATGCACGACTCCTAAGTGATCACTAAAACTCACTCGATTTTTGCGTCCTGTCTTACACTGGCATAAATCGACAAATTGTTTTCTGGCATGCTGTCACGTCAGCAAAATTTAGCCAGCTACCTTCACACAAATAACAAACGGCCCACCATCAATGAACCCATGCCACTGGCGCGTTTTAGCTGCACGATTGCACTCGCACTGGCCTGGGTAGCGCTGTTATCCCATTTTTATGCAGATTTGGCATTGGCCTTGTTTTGCCAATGAACCTAACTCATCCAAAAGTTTGCTGTGTGTTTTTTTATTTTATTACTGCTTTCTCCGATATTACTCACCAGCACTAGTCACTGCTGCCGTTTGTCTATCTATTCTAAAGGGAAAACATTTGTGGAAAGAGTACTTCGATCGCGCATTAAATGTGCTCAACTGACCCAAATCCTTTTAAATTCGCACTGTACCTTTTTTGTTTTTGTGTTTTCTTTCTTTTTTTATAATTTATTTACTTATTGCTCTCACTACAAGTGCCCAATCTTCTGCAGCGCGTTTAACCTCGATCAACCAAGTGCCCTTGACCTTTGACACCTCATAACGTTCTAACGTTGCGCAGCTATTTCCGGCCTGGTGATCGACTCAGTGCTATTGTTTCGTTATGTTTTCTTTCACCAATCGAAATAAACTCAACTTGATTGAGGTTTTAATCAGCGAATAAACGCCTATTTATGTGTGAAGTAGCAGTCTGTTGCACCGTTTTGGTTGTAAACTGGCCAATCACTCTTTTCGTGTGTCATTTTGCATTTTTGCAAAATAGTCAGAGTTTAAACACGTATTTGGGGCTGCAAAGGTGAATACTTGGTTCAGGCTGAGATTTTAAACAAACAATGAGAATCTAAGTTTTATATTTCAATACATTTGGATAAGTTTTGGATAAGTATGTCTAAAGTAAAGATAATGTAAACAAAAATCTGAATATTTGGAATTAAAAAGGTGAAAATGGTTACATCCAAACTAAATTCACAAAATACTTTGAATTGTTTTAACTAATAAAATGAGAAACTTCCAGGTGACTTGCATTGTTAAATATTGCTGTTGTTAAAATTTAACGGTTTAGGGGCCTGTGGGTCAACCAATCGTTAAACTGGGGTAAAGAGTTGTGAGTGCCTGACTTCAGATATGCATCTGTCATGTGTGAAGATTTAAAGAAATACTCTTTTAACAACTCTTTTTCAACCAAAACATAGACAGGAAAAGAAAGAGGAAAAAAAGAATAAAAGAAGGAAAAAACTAAGTGAAAACATAATGTAACCCTTTTTGAAAGGGAACCAAATTTACCTTGGCATGACCCATAATTTTCGGAAATGTGTAAGAAGAACATCCCTCTGGACTTTGGCCCAGACTTGAGAAAGGTGTTGAAAATGTGGCATTGTCTGAAGCAAAGACCACATCAAATACTCCCAGCACTGTAACTGACACTCCAATGGCTGGACCATTTACTGCAGCTATAAGTGGCTTTGGAAAATCGATATAAGCAGCAACAAACCGCCTAAAATGTAAAAAAATAGGTGGGCTGCTTTTATTATACTACCATTCCACATGAACTGAATGCTGATTAAAAATTAGTAAACATTTATTAAACTATTTACATTGGTACCATAGTTACTCAAGCTTTATTTGATAAAATTGCTTTTGTAGCCAGAAATGCATGGGATCCCACACTTCAAAAGTATTGATTATAAGTTTATAGTGGGGTAACTGATAAGGTTATAGGGTCCTATACATAAATCCATGCACCAAAAATGGATGCTTTTAACATTTTTTGTTACCTGGTTAAGTAACTGGACGTTAACAGCGCAACTTTGTTAAAGCCTAAAATTACTTACCTCAGCAAATCTCCAGAGTCTATGGCAAGTTGACTCATATTATTGGGATCTATGTTCATGAAATTTCCCAAGTCATTTCCACTGCAGTAATAATCACCTGCACCTGTTACCACAGCAACAGTACTGCTGTCTTTTGCTGCAGAGTTTAATGCCACAATAATTTCCTCATACATCTGTGGAAAATCAAGATTGATATAAACGGTTCTAATCACAACTTATTTGATTAAAGATCTTTGCAAAGTTCTGGATTTGTCGGGCAAAACAAAAAGATTTCAAGTTGTACAATGACATTTCTAAAGTTTAACAATACAACAGTACCTGTGGCAGCAACTGCAATGTGCACCATTCTAGTTTGTATTTAAAACTTTTCAAGTTAAAAAGTTTAGAAACAAATTGAATAAAATGTTCCAAATTTTTTCAAATGATGTATTTGACTCTGTTGTAACTTGAGCAACTATGGTCACAGGCTTGTTTTTTAAAAAAAAATGTAAATCAGAAACCGTTTGATTACTACAGATACAATTTATTGTTCTGTTGGTTTGATTTATTTTTATCCTTGGTGAACAGATTCTAAACACATTGGGTTTCTTTCTAGCACCTTCCCATCACAGTTGCATGAATTTTTTTCAATTTTAATTGTTTGGTTTGTTAGTATTTATAATTTTTAGTTTAGTGCATCCCATCAAGTGCCACTGGGTTGGAATTGGCCACATCAGTTTTTTGTTCAGGCAAACACAAGATAATAAAACTGAACTATTACCCACAACTTCTTTCACCAAGCGAAATAAACTCAACTCAACTTCACTTGCAGCACAGGTTGGTTGCTATCCACCAAGTCTTTTTGGTATTATAAGCGAATTTTTGCATTAAAACATTGACACACACCTTTATCTTAATTTCCCATTTTGACAGTGCAATACACAGCTTGCATACAATTGAATACTTACTTCAACTGTAAGAGCATTTTTCTTTTTTGGTCGGTTAAGTTTGATCGTAGTAATTTTGTTCTCTTGGGTAACAATTATATTTTTATACTCTGAATTTGATGCTTCATTGCTGGATGTTTCTTCTGCAGCCTCTTGACCAGCCAGTTCATCAACCAATTTCACATATTCTGCTTTAGCTTCATCCTATACAAAAAGCAAGTTATCTATATGGGCTAATTAAATCTGGGGCTTTTTGGTAGCCAGTAAGGTTGTCTAGAACGTCAGTTCCATCGTCGGTTTGAGTTCAAAGTAGCTTACACACAGCAAAATTGAAAAAAAATTTAGAGAACACAGAAAGTTATAGTTTAAAACTGGCAAAATTAGCACACCACATCAGAGTGGTTTGCACAACAACACCTTCATATGTCAAGATTTACCTGGGTCATTTTCCCAAGGCCTGACCATGCTGTCCACTTTGCTTGTCCCACAAAGTTAAATGTACCAGGTTTCTTTGTTGTATTCTCACCTATGGTTGCCTAAATAAGAAATTAATGTTTAATTAAAAAACTGAATCGGTTTATCATTTAGATTTGTTAGCTTTATGTGAGAGTATAACCAATAAAGTATGGTCGGATAAATGACTTAAAACATTATGCCACAGACATCCTGTTAAATATATAATGTCCGATATAATGTTGACCTGATGGCTGAGGCAAATCCACATTAATCGCAACAATAGCTGTGTTCTATCTGGTCAACTTTTCATACCATATTTTTGCAAACAACAAAAAAGATTGGCAACAGGTATAATTTTAAAACTTCTTGGTATACATTTAGTACTACAAACCTGTTTAAATAAAGCATATATTCTTAACTTCACATCATTTCCTGGTTCTTCAGACAAGGTATTTAACCTTCGCTTGGCTGCATTAAAATCTCCATCAAGGCCAGCAGACATGCATCGAACACTCAGACAGCTCTTTAAAGATCTACAAAGAAAATCCTTTAAAAGACTTATTGTTCCACATTTGCTTTTTTGAGTAGGCATTTAGTGTGAATAAGAACCATTAAGTTAAAAACACAACATGTCAAGGCATAGGCGCCCACTTTCTAAAATCGGTGGGGAGGCAGAACTTTTTTACGTTGTATAGTAGCAAAAAAGTAAATTCGTCAGTTGCAATGCTTTGCCCGATGTGCAAAGTTTTCTTGAAGATAGTGAGGAACCCATCTGTATAAAGTTGTACCTTTTTACTTGTCCGTTTCTTACCACTTTGTTACTTTGTGATGTAACAAGAATCGTTGCATTACATCACACGGTGGGAAAAGGCACATACAAATTTTGAACAAATTTTGCTCTGGCATATGAACGAAATATGCTCAAAAATGCGTCTTGTCAACGTTTGTCATCTACAAACAGCTCCAATCTCATTTAAAGCCCGGTAATGAGGAGTTCAATCCCGCTAAAAGCGCAACATTTCATTTTATACCAATCGAACTTGTGCTTTAGCAAACACATGGGTAACAATGTGACCCTTTTTCTAAACTTGTAGTGTCGTAATAAACGTTGGTAAACACGAATTACAGACCATCATAATCGGTAGTTAACGTTATTCGTAATCACAGTGATGTTGTCACAATAGTAATCATCTATACCAAGGATTGTGTCACTGCAAGGTAACCTACGAATTGCGTGTTTATGTTGCAAAGCATTGTCTGGATGACAGGCTTGTCAGGTGTTTGACCCGACCAACAAAAAACAATAAGGGTTTTCTCTCTTTCAATAAAGGATATAATATCGTAAATAACAGATAAAATAGAGCGAGGGGACTCGGCGATAATGTTTTTTGTTTGTTGTTGACAAACCTTTCTCATATTGTTGTGCTTTTGTTACATGCGAATGTAAACATGTAAATGTTAACACTGGGGTTTAAGTTTATGATGCTATGTGTTTGTGAGCCGCTGTACTTGTATATTAATATGCTGGTAAGACAAAGTTGAAACATGGAACATGTGCTCAAAATCGAATGGACCAACGTAAAAGTTTTTATTGTGGGTTGGATTAACAAAACCTCAAAAATACGGGGAGGCGGCGCCTCCCGGCCTCCCCGTAAGTGGGCGCCAGTGTGTCAAGGTCATTATTTGAAACACAATTAGTCAGTTCAATGTCAAAAATAAATAGTTTAGCCAATTTACAGCCTAAACAAAGCATTTTTTCAGGGCACAAACATTAAAGCCATACATAAGGTCAATACTTACTTAAGACTTTTTCAGTATGTTTAACACAAGGCCTAACACCATTGCTAAGGTAATAGTCCAAATTTTCATTTACAAATATTTTCTTCCTAGCACTTTGTAAAATGTACAGAATTCATAAACAAATTATTTGTTTTAAAGCATAATGAAATGTGCACTTAACTTTTAGAATGCATGCGAAATTTTAGCAAAATTTGCTTTTGCAACATTCTACATGGGTAAATCGACAAATGCTTTGCAAGTACCTGTTTACTTGGCGGGACAAGAAAAGAGAAGCCGAGTTCCTAAGTATTCCAGCCATGTTTTTAACTGACTGCAATTGTTTGTTTCAAAAGTTTGCTTCTAAAAAGGTTTAATTGTCAACATCAGCAGCTTTAAAAGTAATACTTTGACCGAGTAAATGTAGTACGGTAATTTGTTGTTTAAATATACCATTCAAATCAAAAACCTGAAATTTTGAAATTAAACCAAGAATGGACATATTTTGCTTGATCAATTTTTAACACAAAAAAGGAAGTTAAAACTTGTTTTTGCATCATTTATGTACTCCAGACGGTTAAGTAAAATTATTTCTGAGGCAGTTGGGAATTAAGGGTAAACACCTTGCGGTAAAATACCCCACCTTTCAGACAGGAGATGTATTCTAGAAACGAAATGGCTTAATTAAAATCCACCATAACTAGCCAGAGTATTTTATGACAACCTATTTTCCAAATACTTGTCTGTGGCTATTTTATGGGGGTTTTATTAAAGTAAACATGGAATCTGTAGTGGTTGAATTCAATCACAAACTATGTGCGTATAAAGGCGGTTGCTTATCACCACAAGGAAACTTAAGTTGTTTTTTTCAAATTGAATCTTATTCTACGCAATAAGACATCCCAAGTAACAGTGTAATGTATACAGTTTTGCCTGAAATAAATCAAACAATCATATGCAAAGCGCGTCTTTATTCAACAGCAGGAAATAAATACCTCTATCTTTGGAACAAAATATGCGCGCACTTATTAAAATACAACGACGGGTTATTGAATGAAACATTTGTAAACAATCACCTGTACATGTAGAACACAGCAAGGTGGTGAAACGTAAGAAAAAAAAATCAAGTTTATTTAAAAACATTAAAACTGCCCATCGTGGGAGCATATAAAAGAAAAGACGTCTTTACATGGTTTGGTAATCATACATAACAATATACACTTCAGCCAGAATATATAGTGGCTTCATTAAAAAACAAAATACGTTGGGATTAGCACTATGCTGGGGAGAAAATATGTAAGATTTATTTTGAAGGAAATCTCGTGGCACGGTACTAAGTGAGCATGTCAGTCGTTATTTATAGGGGAATAACAACTTTTTGCCAAGAAGTAGGGGTGCCAAAGAACCATTGACGGCGCCACCGTACAGCGTTTGAGAAAACATGAGGAGGCCAGCTCCTTTAGTTTGAACTACGAACGCAAATGGAACATATTTGGTACATGCCAATCATGCACAGTATGATATTTTACATTTATGCAAGGAAATGCAAGAAAACACAAATAAAGTATAAATTAGTTTGGGTGAAATACCCTTAACCATTTAGAAACGTGATATTGTTGTACTTAGAACAGTTTGTACACACACACAAATGGCCTAAAGCTTTCGAGCTCTTAAAGTTTCTAAAAAACTGACCAGTAATGGCAGTGGCTAAAACAAGTGCTAACATGATTTATTTTCTTTAAATTTTTAACACGAAGCCGGTGTTAATTGACGTAAGACTTACTTTACGAAAATTTGTTACGTTTTGCGCTGTTACGCACACAAATTCGTCACAAAGTTTTCCGTGCAACCTTGCGTGCCCAATACACGAGTAAACAGGCCTAAATCTATTTTTATGCGAGCTTCATCCAGGCAACGAGTTTTTTAAAATGCATTTCTTTGAATCCTACTAAGCATTCAAAGTCGTGCGAAAGGCGCCCCCAAAAAGGAACTGTCCACAACTGTCCGTATGTTGGTCAATTTCCGCTTTAATCTGTAACACACAAACTGCAACATCCTCGATCATAGTTCCCAGGATCTTCGCATCCAAGCTTAGAGCAGTCCAGCCCGCATTGCTTCATTGAGTTGACACAACGACAAGTCAGGCAATCCTCCGATATCCAGGCTTCGTTCTCAGCGTAGTGTGTCTGACCGTCGTCGGACACGCATTCCTCATCTCCATGGAAGACTAAAACAATAACAAGTCATAAATTTATCGTTTGTTAGCACAACACCATGGTTACGATATGCCAAAAATTAATCAGCCATACGGCGGATTGGTTCATTTTGATTTAATAACTCGGTGACTGCGTTTTACCATCATTACTACCAACTGCGCCGCTAATTTTCAATATTCCATGACGTTTTTTTAAGTTGTGAAGTTTTACTTCCATGTCACCTAGCAAAATATTTGTTTTCGCATTGGTTAAATGAGTGTTAAAGTGCCAATGTACAACCAAGCAAACTAAACGTAATTTTCAGGCGTGGTGAACTTTTTCTGCTGATCTTACGTTTTTATTTCGACGATTTAAATCTCCATCTTTAATTCAAGAATGTCACCTGAGCCAACAGAAAAACGACTTACTTGGAAACATTGGTTTTGTGCAAGGTGGCAACCGACAAGACTTTGAAACTTTCAGTTTGGGACAAGCTTTTCCGTCCCGGGATGGAGGGCGTTTAACAAATCGCTGCTTGCTCCTCTGCGCTTCGTCGCCGCAAGTGGCGGTACACGGTGTCCATGCGCTCCAAGCGGTCACTTTGCAGTTGACACCAGCTAATGAAAAAACAAATATGTTGGTTTTAGTTTTTTTTGCAGCACGACTGAAATAAAAGCAAACGGTTGGAAATGAAATCAAACTTACAGCTACAATTACGCCCGTGGCATTTTTTCACCATCTGCAGCAAGTGGCATCGCTCCCCATGTTTTGATGACGTATTAGCTGGTATCTGTTGACGTATTCGGTTGCCACGGCCGCATAACGACGAACATTTGCTCCAAGCTGACCAGGCTAAGTCTTGACAATGATTGGTATTTGCAGGTTCGTTAGCTGAAAACAAATTTACCAATTATCATTAGGCGACTCCTGACCCCCACTACGCTGTGTTCTGATCATTTAGCAATACTAATAGGCAATATCACAGTAGGCTATATTCAATTGGGTTTTCCCCCCCCAATTAGCGCTGTTGATGACTTGAAACATGTTTAGAAATATTGGCCTAATAATTTTTTTCTGTAAACACTATATAACCTTCGTATATTTCGAATCCAAATTCTCTTTTATTCTTTTTTAAATAAATCACAATGCTGTTTTCTTCATCCTTTTTAATTGATGACCTGCCAAGGCGCTAATGGGCATAGAAAAGGTGGGGGATGGGGTTATTGACCCATAACGGCTTTAGTCATGTGTCAAGATCACCCTGTCTGATTTCGGTAAGCTCACTGTGGTGTTATCACCTGCGAAGCTATGCTTGGGCAGAAGTGCAAACATTCACCCAAGCGCAGCAAGCCCTTCGTGCAGTGTATGTTGCAAATGAAGAACATGCTTTGGGCTGATAACTCTTGCCATATTTTTTATTAAAATCTCGAATTGGGCTTTGACTAACTTCATGAAGTCAACTGCAACATTTTAGTGACAAAAAAGGACCCTGACATAATTGCTGAAAAGAGGCCAAACTCCAATCCAGCCCCGTCGCTTTCCCACTACAATCAAGCCAAATATATATATCAAACACTTACTCGATATCAATGAGCGCGGTGCAATATTACACGTTCCCGTGTAACATCTCATGCTTTCCTGCATATGAGTTTGCGAGCAGTCGATCAGTGACGTCATCGTGGCTTTGGTGACCTTGGTCTCTTTGCGCATTCGCATACGACGTCCGTTGCCACAAGTCGAGGTACAGTGACTCCACGGACTCCAGTCAGTGACGGGACAAACAGGAATATCTGAGAGGAAAGGAAGAGGGCGGGTGTAATAGTGTAACATACGTTGAATTGGAAGGAAGCATTTCAGTCATATGGAGCGCGTTGTTAAAACCTTTTACCCGTTTCAAATGCCCAAAATCCGTCCCGTAATGATAACGTACGTTGGAGAAGAATAACGGGCTCGCGTAAAGTCTGGCGGATGCAAGATATATTTTTTACGATAGTCCAAATTACACCGTCTTATAGGGTAACTCAGCAAAACCAATTTGGTTACTCTTAAATTGTTACCGACATCTATATTTTCAAACAATTGACAAAAAACGTGTCAGCCAAACGGCAACTTGCCCAACAAGGTAAAACATAAGAAAAACAGCAACAAATAGCAATTTTTACCGTTGCATGGCGTTCTCGGACAAAGTTGTGCTTCACTCATGTGGGGGCAGAAAGCACCCCCTTTTCTTGGGGGAATCACCACACTTCTGTACCTTCTTCTCATTCCGCCTCCACACTCTTGTATAGGGCATTCTCCCCAATCACCCCACGTAGAGACTACACATTCGATGGCATCTGTAAGAAGATAGATCTTTGCAACGAGTAAAATCGAGATTAAATGACACTGTTCTGTTCACGCACGAAGCGAGCTCGGAGCGAACTTCGTGCAGTCAGTCGGGACAAGACTACAACTGGAACTGGTTTAATTTTAACATCTGATCAAAACGTAACGACGGATTAAAAAAGGCCAAACAACAATATAACTCACGTCTAAAGTGAGTTAACGGGCACGCATTATACGGTCAACCGTTACTAAAAATGGTTTACTTCTTACTAAAATTTATGTTGAGTCAAAATGAATATGCGACCAAAGAATGGCGGGACTATATATGGCCTTGAAAACGTAGTAAACATCACCTGTCGATTTAAGCCAAAGCAATATTTTGTTATCCTTGATGTGACGCATACACAGTACATTAACCCACCTGGACATTTGAAGCAGCACTGGCCTTCAGGTTGATAAGGATTCGTGCAGTTGATATGCGGGCATTTTTCCTCAGCACAAAGCTTTTCACCGTTGCCGCAATAGCAGTGGGTGCAGACACCTGTAACAAAATACGGTTATGTTAAATTTTGCGATCAACTTTTAAAGTTAATTTAACGGACGCCTGAATTGCGACTACGGTCGGCTTGCATAGTTTAAGTGGTTGAGAGTTCAAATCCAGTCTTTCCCTTTTGAGTTTTGCCAAAACAACCTTAAGCGACACAGCTCTAGTCCAGTGAGTGTTGGGTGTTCTTTTGAAATTTGAGTTACAAAAGCTAAAATGCCGAAATTAGAAAACGCATGCCAGCTGATGAAACAGATAGCTTGATTCAGCATTAGTACAGACCAGTCAGATGCTGTTTCGCCTTGGGTTGTATAACTATCCGAGAACGAGCAAACGGTCCATTTGTAACATGACAACACCCGGCGCCTGTGAACCCGATGAAGTTTACTCAGACAAACCCTAAAACTGGCGTTATCTTCTATTTGGCTTTGGGTTTACTCTTTATTCGATCACTGACCTATCACTTAACGCATTTCTCCCCTATTGAATAAGCCTCGGGCGATGATTACTCAGTGCCGACTAGACAAGATTATGAGGCGAATTTCTCACTGTTAAACTGTTGATGGAAATATACATGCCAAGTTATCCGTCACGTTTTTCAAATATTCGTCAAATAAAGAACGCGAAACAAACGCCAAATGCAAATTGGCTTGACATTTTTCTTTGTGATTTTTTTGGTGAACCTATTGGGTTCCACTTGGATAAGACAAAGATTTTTAGTCAATTCGGTACACCATGAGTGGGTTTAGGGAAAATGGCTCTTTTTGCAAATCAGGGTTAAATTTTTTACCTTTTGACCTTCTGCGCACACAAGCACACATCAGGTGAAAAATTCCTCCAAGGCAAAAGATTATCCAGGCCAAGTTAAGCTATTTTTTGTCCCTTGATAAATCTAAAACTCACCTTCCTTCCAAACTGTTCCAGCTGTGTGATTCATCCCGTTGTTTTCGTAACAAGATGTATCAGGACAAACCGGACAACATCGGCCGGGAACTGTCGAAAAAATACGGGGATTAACTGTGGGGCCAAGTTTATCGTTATGCTCAATACTGTTGTCGTAGAACTCGATCTCAAACAACGTTTAAACCTGCAATTATTAGTGCCAACGATCCATTGTAAAAATTTATTTGATTTCATTTTTTTGTGGTATTCTTACGGATCTGACGATGCCAATAAACGTAAAATATATGTTCCATACACTTGTGCGGACCAATTCTGTCTGAACTTAACACTATTGCAAATATTGGTCGATTTTAAAACTACTTCACAACTTAAATAGTGGCATATGTTTGATGAGTGTGGAATAAAGAAAGGTCAAAGGTATTTGGCAATTGCAGCAGTTTCAAGTGGAGGCACTTAATGAGTGAAGTGTGTGAGTGTATGGTGTGAATGGACACCGGTGTTTAAGTTAAGTCGTATATGATATGCAATCGAAATGTGTAACCTCTAAGCAGAGTTGATTTATATGCGTTTATAAATTACTTCCTTGATTTAATATGTGTGTGGGCTCGAGGACACTGACACTAACCGCATGGAGAGTAAAAGTGAGTTTTAAACTAACTTTGTGCTGTCAAATCCTTAGGTTTGTGCATACCTGATAACAGTTGTAAACGTGCGTACTTAAAAGAGTTAAGTCACGAATGAATGCACGAAGCTTGCTCGAAATTCTTTTCAAACTTCCATGTAAACAGCGTTACCAAGCCTGTTCGACTCGAAATAATCTTTTTAATTAAGGGTTCACAATATTTCAACAGCAGTTTAAATACCAATGTGGGCGATAATATGAAGTACTTGTAAGTAACTCTTAAAAATTAGCACGTTTGCGTCACAGGAAATAAAAGTGAAAGAGATTGTACCACAGCCTTAAGCTATATTAATACTTGCTCGGTACATTTTAGGCCAAGCAATATTATCAAGATAAATTGCCGTTTATTGAACTAACGCTATGTTTACACCTTTTTCAACTTTACCATATTTGAGTATTCATCTAGTTAATAAAACATGTAACTAAATTCGGCGAGCACTTTACGACGGAAGGTGTTCGGCATGACCATATTTGGAGGAAACCAACTTAGACCTGCGAATCATAATCTGTTTGTGTGTTTAAACTTAATCGCATTACCTGAAAAACGACGACTAATAAAGTGACGTTAAAATTATGGTTTGCCACAAAAGCAACGCTTAAAATTAAAGCGAGTTCGAAGCAAGCTTTGCTCAGAAAGCCGTGTACAAGGTTCTACATGTAATGTGTACACAAACCAGCTTAAGCATTATTTATGCGAAAAAATACATATATTTGTTAAATTTCCTTTTTAAAAGTTGCGATAATGCATTTTTCGTCACGAAAACGTTTACACCCAAACCCAGCGGAAATAAAGGATTTAAGGATTCTTCCTAGAGATTAAGAAGGTGGGCGTAAACGTGTCAAATAAATCACAGACAATGTGCTGTGTACCGAGTATATTATGTGAGTGGTCTTGAAATAACATTGCCCGGAAAACGGTATTTTCAGTAGAGGTTGGAATTGTTTTGTATGGCGCTGATAATGTTGTGTTAACCTTGCACAATAAACCTGTACTTATTTTCAATGAATTTAACCGTAAAATTCTGTTTTTCATGATATAATATAATAGAATTTAAAATAAAAAACATATAGTTTAGAAACCCATTTTCATAAACAAGTGAAACATGGTTTAAAAATTGACATCCGTTATTTAGCCTGTATTTATTTGGTCTCCTAAACGAGCTTTATGTTGTTCCCAGATTAAAACAGTTAAGCGAGTTAGATTCGAATTGTATATCAACGACGTTTCGCATTCAAAGACAACAAAGGCAAAAATATTTTTCGAACGCGATTCTACAGAACCCACATCTTCTCCCAAAACCAATTGACGTTGCTTTACCACGTTCAACAAACAAAACCGCCTATAAATCGGTCGCGGGCATACAAAAACCTCGCGAGCATCGTCGTTGCGACGTAAGCGCGGGCAAACATTGTGACGTCATAGCATACCTTTGTGGGGTGTTTTGCAGGATTTGAATTCACAGTCTTCGATGGAGCAGAGTACACGTCCCTGCTTGCACTCACAGAATGTACAGTCGTCTAAATGCCAATCAGCACCCTCAGCGAAAAAGCGACCATCGGCTGCTTTGCAGACTTGGTCTGCGGAGATGAAAACAAGTATTAGGTTTGATTTGATTTAAAGTAAATACATAAATACGTATACCCGACCCCAATCCTATGACAGGACCACCTTCGGTCGTAAAGACACCAGAAACAAAAATATTTGGAAGACCAGCGGGGCTTTTCATCCAACAGATAATGACAACGCCATCCAGGCAAGTAATTTAACACATACATATGTGCCCTCTTCAAAACAGCAAGTATTATATCGATAATTACCTGGACACATCGGGCAGCATTCGTTTTCGACCGTCACCGGGTGTTGGCAGTCTAAGCTTGGACAGGTTTCCGGCTGGCAGACGGCAGTGGCACCTTGGCAGCGGCATGTGTGGCAGTCTTCGTTGTGCCATGTCACCTGGCTGTCATCGGCAAGTGAACCTTGTTCACACTCTTGCGCTGGAAAAAAATTGCTTACTACACGCGGGAAATTGACGAAAGCAAAGCATCGGCTTGGCGAAGACTCTTTTAAATCACACCTGCTGACATCAAACAACCCGACTTACAAAGGTTGATGCAAGGAAACTACTCGATTTCAGTAAAGCTACTAAAGAAAAAATTCTTATTAAATTACGGCTGAACGGAAAACAACCCCACAAATTCCCTGTTAAAAAAAACAATTTTCGTGTACCAGTTTACGTGTATGATAAAATTTCAACGTGTTCTCCAGTTGCCGTTTTAAAAGATTAAGCGCTTAAGTATTTGTAACAGCAGAACCCCTGAACAATAGGTTGGACGTGTCTAACACTTCGTCCGTTGTACTCCCTTTATTCGCACGTGCTCATCTTATGCAAACACAAAACACTCTCTTGTGCGCATAATTGAAAACCTCAGATTACCTAAAGCACCAACCCGAAATTCTAAAGCGAAAAACGTCACCAAAACTGTGCTCGACACGTCACAATGGGTTCTTTATAAGCAAAGAAGTTATGGGCAATGGAAAGAAAGTTTACGATGTCAGCAAAATGATTGCACACGCTTGGCAAACATGGACAAGTACCCACAGGAAAATGTTAATTTTGTGGCGTATTACTTTTCAATTATGTTCGTGCGCGCGAACTTACATAAAAAATCATGAGGGAGTTTTGTACGTTCATGGTGTGCTGAAGGAAAAAGTACACACGTCAATGAGAGCAAGTTGTTTAACGAGCTTTGTGGAGTTAACCGTGCGGCTGAACGATTTTTTAAAGCAACACCTGCTCAAGGTTTTCGCAAACTATCACAAATTATAGTTTGAAGTTCAACGAGTCGGTAAACTTAATGACGTAGGCCAAAAACACTGGTGACGTCAAGTTTAATGCTCTCAGTAATCTGTGGCAGCAATTTGTGGCGTGTTTGCCAAAGCAACATACTTGTTTACTTGGCGTTTCAAAGTGTTGTTGCCTAGAGTTGGTGAGTTTATTTATTTGCAACAGGAAATTAAATTGCTGCTCGTTATTTTTAACAACAATTTTTACACAATAATTTGAATCGTTTGTGTAAAATCTGCACTAAACGAAGACAAGTGAAGAGTTTTCCAGCATTAACTCGGGCCAAGACGGGTTTGTTTCATGCAAACTCAGTAAAATAAAATCCGTAGCACGCAATAAATCGAGAAAAAAAGCGGGAGAAATTGCTAAAATGATACTGACACTCATATGATTCAACACTCCCCTCATCTCACATTTACTGCTATGCAAACATGCTGGATGAGACATCGGGGCGCCGTGGAAATGTTTTCACTAGAACCCGGCGTTTAACTATATATTCGGGGACCACACAACTACAGCGTTACAACTTCTTTTCAGAAATACACATAAATCTGCACCCCTGGACCATAAATGATGTAAGTCATCGACGCAATGACGTTATTATCGCCTAGTTTTACGTCACGTATACGACATATCGGTTCGGATTTGTTTGTCTTCAAAAGCGTTGCTAGAAAACGGATTTACCATTCAAC
The DNA here is from genome assembly GCA_008931825.1 of Phallusia fumigata. Classification (NCBI taxonomy): domain Eukaryota; kingdom Metazoa; phylum Chordata; class Ascidiacea; order Phlebobranchia; family Ascidiidae; genus Phallusia; species Phallusia fumigata. The sequence continues at coordinate 62,541 of QXVZ01008373.1, read as the reverse complement.
AATAGCACGGTGTTGTACTAACCCGTAAGAAAGGAGTTTAGAAACAGCGACAAACGCCTTTTTGTAATTTTGTAGGGTAAAGCTTTTAGCAATTTTAGTCGCGGTTTGCTGCACAACGCTTGTTGGTAAACACGCTTTTGGTGAACGGCGCTGTGTCTGTAACTTATAGTAAAAAGCCGTTTGTGTATTGTTTGTTGGGCGCCTTTTAGGTAAGCTTGTTGTTTCTCTTCCTTTGGTGTTCAAATCCTCTGCACGACCTGGTTCATAAGTAGCTACGTCATCGGGAGAAACGTAACATAGCGGATGTTATGGTTGAGTGAGCTTGACTAAATAAACACGTAACAGGTTTGATGTCCTGTTTAGGCACAACCACAAACTAAAGTTTGGTGATAGATACGAAGACATGTTAAACAAGATCAACTGGTTTCAAAAACGGCCTTCGGTACAACCCAGCAAATCAATGAGGAATTATCTTGTGCTATGGTGATTTCCATAATTTAATTTTAAATATTTTGTACAAGGAAAACATCTAGAATTCGCGGAATATACACCATGTAAACCTTTTAACATGTTTTGTTATGGTTTTTTTTCAGAGAGAGAGACTTTTCCATACGGAGTTGCTTCCGTTCTTTGAATAACCTCACCATTGCCCACATTATTATTTTTTTCAACTGAAACGTAAAAAAAGTGCAAAAAAACTACATAGAAAGACGCCCGAGTTTACCTTCTCAAAGTCGAAATACCAAAACCGAAAAACCTAAAATTTCAACAACTCAAACAAGAACGATTAAAATTATTTTACGTCAGTCACAAAAAATTGTTTGGTATCCGGTGTAAAAGTTTGACGACCTCAAGGGGTCGAAGATCGCACGGGTATCCCTGGGGTCGGGGATTAGGGGTAAGGTAAACAAAGGATGCGTGGCCCAATGCTTACCCAAATAAACCCTACCAAAAGTGGGTAACCTTATATATTTCAAGGACTGGCATTAAGCGGGGAAAAACTATTTGAAACCTGTGAGAACTGAGAAGGGATAGAAAGTAAAGGATTTTGATTAAAAAAATAAAATACGTATATTTAACTGATTTAGGTGAAATGTGCATGTTTCATTTGTCTTGTGTGAATCATTACAGTTTATTTACCCTAAATATAATAGTGTTGGTTTTTAAGGTTTTCTGGACGGAATAAAACAACCTATTTTGCACAGTTCTGACTTACGTTTAAAAAAGGGGTATAAACGAGTTTTGTAAAGTAAACCGCGCAAGAACCATAGTTACAACTTTCCCAAACAACTCGGCTACCATTGACTGTAGAAAGTTGGTTAGTCAAGCCTCTACAAGCGACCAAAATGGAAGTACGAATGCAAATGTTAACTTACTGTAGTTGGTTTCTTCCTGCCTCGGAACTTCATCCGGAAATGTAAAATTTCCTACAATGACGTCATTCGGTCGATGATGACGTACATGCTGATGATGACGTCGTTCTGTGTCTTCCGTATCCAAGTCGAAGTTTGCTTCAATGCCGGCTTCTGACTGGTCGAGATCACGAGTAACCCGGATGTTGGCTAGACGGGCAGAATAAGTGCTTGTGGCTAATAGCAAGGTCGCCAGCGTTAATAAGACTGTTGTGGTCATATTTGGTCTATTGTGTAAAATTTTGTATCCTGTTGTTAAAGATAAGATTTTAAAAACTAAGTTTGTGCATGCAAGAATGTTTAGATACACGGTTTGGAACGGTTTTCGGAATTACATATATCTTGAAATTGAACTTAAAGGCGTTTAGATAGCTTAAACGTTTCGAAATCTTCATTATTTTCGACAGATTCCGCCTCTAGAGTGCTACACAAACTATTAGTTTGACAATACGGCGTTTAAGACTCAATATTGACACATCAACGCACACATAAAGTGCTATGATGACACAGCATTACAACAAAGATTGTCTTCAACAAGGATATACAGAAAACGGACAGCAGTCATTTAGGCGTAACAACATGCTAACAAAGTTTTACATCGACAGATTCAGATAGGAATGCCACGCTTCACTTGGTTGATGACTAACTCTCTAGAAGTCTAGACCGCGACTAACTCAACACTCTGTTGACGGGGTTTCCGTGAACAAGCGTTTAAAATTTCGCCCTTCTACAACACTATAATTTCGCTTTACTATTACACCAAGCATATTCACATGGACTTGCAGCGAGTTTTCGAACGAGTTTTGTTCAGTCAACTGTAGCAACTTTGTTTTAACATTCAAAACACACTTGAAAGTCAAACGTCGCTTGGATCAAACCTCAACAAGCAACACTACAATGTTGACAGTATTTTAGTTGTAATTAGGCCTTGAAAACATTCATTTGTCTTTGACTTTTAAAAATTCAAACTATTTAACTTGAACTGGTCGGAAACACCAAATACGTTTAGCTTAAATCCTGTGTACACCGTCAGCATAGTCGAGCACCATGTTAAACTTCACCACCCCAAAACTAACTGAGAAACTCCTGAAAGATCCTAAACCTGACTTTCGCAGTTTGGAACTGGATCGGTCTAAGTTTAAAAACATACCAGCAGATCTTTTACACAGCTTTTCTGCCTCACTAAATCGTTCAAAGACATTCCGCGACTGACGTAAATGACCCGAAAAACCTGGCGCGTGCTCCAAGTTATATTTGCTTTCCTCTGTCTGTCTGCCTTCTTCGCGTCTCGCCACAGCAAGCACCAAAGGCAAAGTTTTTAGGTGCTTGGAGGCTGGTGTCGTCAACTGGGGATTAAATTCAAAGAAAAAATGGCGGCGGAAGCATCAAGGCGTAAAATTGACGCGAAAAACGTTGCGAAACGTCGGGGTTTTGTTTGTTGAAAGTGTAACTTGGATTTTTTCTCCTAAAGATGACAATAGCAACAGTTCAAGCAGAAAACAAAGTTATTACTGACGGTAAGTTTGTGCGTTGGCGTTTGCGTTTAAATAAAGAGAAAAAGCAACGGTTGATAGATAACCTTTGTTTGTTGTTGAAGGGACCAAACCAATATTTCAGTGTGGGAAACAGCAAGATTCAAAAATGATCGTTGCTTTAAAAAAACGTTTTTATTTTTCACAGGTTAAGTCATTGTCGCTCCAAAACCATTTAAATCTGCTTGTCCCTCACTTTCATTGTTACCTAAAGAAGGAATCCCACCACACACAAAAACATAGATTACACAATATTTCGCTCAACAGTGAAGTTGAACCGGTAAGCTTGGTAAAAATTACCAGACTCGGTGCGGAAAGTCGTAATCCTGAACTTCCTGCCAACAAACTGTGACATACACATGTGGAACTTTGTAATGTTGAACAACACACTAGGCGGACCACCTACGGAGGTGATAAAGTGGCGGTTGAAGCTCAAACTGCCAGTTTATGGGATCACACACAGCGAATGATAAAGAGCAGGAACACAGGGGAGGTGGTGTGGTTACATACATGACTTGAAATGCATAAATCGCGTTAAACAAGCTTAAGGCGTTACTGTAGGTCTCTTTGCAAGGAAGCCAATGCTCGATGGAAGTTGCTTTCCAAGTGTACATAGCTTCGAGGAAAATATAAAAATTATTCCAAATTCTTTATGTGCATTCCAAATCAATTTCGGAAAGGAGTTGTACCGTCAATAACGTTTTATGCGGTTAACACCGCAAAACAGTATTAAACCTCGCTCGAGAAAAACATACTTTCATGATGTGAGAAAACGAAATGCCTATTACAAGCCATTCATTACGACAATAAACACTTAGGGTCATTCCCATCGTAAAACGTATGAAAAGGAGTCAAAATATTTGAAATGGATACGCTTAAACTGTATTAGCAACTACAATGCCACATCTAGGTAAACCATCGCCGGAAAAAACGTGCCAGAGCTTTTAAGAACGTAGACATTGTTCGTTGACAATGCCACGCGTTTACTGTGTTGACACACCCAGCATGCTGAAGGATTACCAAGTCAGTTGCATCTCCTACACCAAGTTTATCCGTGGAGGAAAACCGTTTAACGTGGCATTACATACCTTTGAGCCAAAACCTATTTGTCTTATATGTCAATACCGAGCTAACAATTGATGCTATCACAAGCGTGTTCGCCTGTTTTATAGATTGACGTTGTCAAGTTTTAATCAATGTAATTCCTCGCGGCGCTTTTAGCAGTGCCTGATAAGATAATTACCAAAATTGACAGCCTCCGAAGCCACCTATTACTATTTGGAAGCCCTAAAAACATTTGGCTTTTGGTAAACACGATAATCTCAACAACCGAATTGAAGGTGAAGTAACGTTTCGTTTTGCTCAAGCTTTTGCGTACTGTAAGTCCGCAACAGTTTTATTGAGATCCCCATTCTACAACAGAAAACACAAAAAGCAGAATCTACCTTACATTTCGTGTACAAACCACTAACCTCAAAATACATTCTACAATTTGTAAATAACTTTCGTGAAGTGTATTCTATCGGTTGCTTCAGCTCACTCCCAACTCATTCACGCAGCTGCGTTTTATCGAGTATCATTTTTAATTGAAAAAAATAAACTGACTTCTTCTTTTAAACCGACAAGAACTTGATTATCCACTGCATGACATCATTGCCCTTGTTTGACAATTCCGAAATATGCAAATCAACAGATTTCTGCCTCAAACCTGGAGAAATACCGATCAAGGCAACACAGTGCAAGTTAACTTACGTGCCGTAAGCGACCCACTGACTCAGCCTACGTTAAAGCGAGTCAATAAAATACCTGCAAACCTTATCAGATCTCAACAAGCCTGGGGCCATCCAAACATCGCGCACATGCGGGGAATAATGGAAGCATTGAGTAATGTTTCCAGCATAGCTCGGGGTCGCTGATCCTTATCTGTACAAGGAACGTGCCGTTTTGCGCTGTTTTTAGACACTAAAGTGCCTTAAAATGTGTTTTTGGGGTGGGAGTAGCCTGTTGCAAAATCATTAGGAAAGCACGGGAAATTTTAGTAATGCTACACACAAATTGTCACAAAAGATTTAAAAAATGTAAAATCGGGTTCAATATCTCTGTTTAAACTGGCAAAGAACAAAAAACGAAACTTTAGCAAACTTTATTTTTTTCTAAAATTCGTGCAGCAAACCGCAAATGTAATCAACACTGGTGTACATCAAATAGAATTCCTCAAAGAACGCCGTAAACAAGTACCATTGCAACATACCACCCACATGCTCCGTTTACATTAAGCTGTCAAAAAGTTTGCTAACATTCTGGCTTCTTTCAGCGCAAGTTCGCTGCCAACCAAGTGCTTATCAGCTTGGCATAATTCCCAAGTGTACCTCAAAAATCGAGTGACGAAAATATGAATTCACATCGGTTTTAACATTGTCACACTTTTATCATTGTTTGAAGTTACGGATTTAAAATAATAACCTATTTCCCTTCTATTTACGTTTTTAGGTGTAAAAATTCCGATTTTTGCAAGCACAACTTTGGTGACCAGAGCATTATGTAGTGAAACATTGATTTCTGCATATATCGTCCTATTGGTGGCTGCCTAAAGCTCGGCAGTAAACGCCTGCTGTGCATGAAACAACCCAGTTGTTATGACAGTTTGCCTTAAAATTCGAGAGATAAAAATGTCGGTTTCCATATCGTCGCACTTTCATCAATGACTCATTATTTGAAATTACGGATTGAAAATAACAGTCTATTTCCCTTCCATTTATTTTTTAAGATGCAGAATTTCTAATTTTGCAGGCACAAATTTGGTGGCTAAAGCATTTTTGCAGGAGACTCATGTGGTTATTTTCAAACATAGATTTCTGTATATATGTCGTCATAGAATACGTTAAGAATTACTAACTTATTACATTTTGAAAAACATTTTCTATGGGTGACTGCCTGAAGCTCGGCAGCGAACCCGTGCTGTGCATGAAATTATCATGTTGCTATGATAGCGAGCTTAAGTAGAAATCTGAGACTGATACAAAACACCTCGCCATACTAAAGCCCCTATTACTGCCACCTATTACTCATCCCTCCGAAAATAATTGAAAATCGGATCAAATACAGCGTAGTGTAAGTGAGGTAAAATGATGCAGTAACTACACACCGCAAAACTTGTAATAACCCTACTTCATACCCACCCTCATTCGTGGATGTCTCTTTATGACGTCACACTGTGAGTCGAGACGTTACGCTCAGGGCTAATAATATAATTTTGCTTTGGCGTCGACAATGGAGCGATTGTTGGGGCCGCTACAGCCGCCTTTTGTTCACAAGAGGCTCAACTGAATCAACTTTTTTGAGAAATGAACAGCGGCCGATTGTGACGTATAATGTGGGGAACCATGGGGGAAATTTCGCAATAACTTTCTTTTTCTATTGCGTCAAAATGCCAGAAATAATTTTGCCACATTGGGTTTCTAAAAGGAAAATTACGAAACGCATATATAGGACTTCATGATAAAAATAAGTTACGAGAACTCGCAATGCGGTTTTATTATTACTGGGACATTGATGATTGTTGGGTTAGGTGACAACCTCGGATAGTTTGCGGTCGTGTGTTTCAAGTCTCAACCTGGAGTTGTTTTTATTGAACCAAAAGATAGTGTATTTCAGGGTGAATTTAGACGCGAGTCAGCATGGCTTGGTGTCATTAAGTCATTAAACACAGTAAGCTTCTAAGCCGTTGGACTCGAGACCAATCTGTTTAAGTCATGGTTTTCATAACTCGAACATGAGTTATATCCAGCCAAAAATCCGATTTGACTCGGGGATTGTTGGTGAGGAATTGAATTGACTCGAGTCACAAAATAGTGAATTTTGTGGTGCAATTGTGAATTTTGATCGTTTTTTGAACAATTTATCTACGTGTGGTCGACTTATTTCGCAGCACACAATGTTTATCCGTTGGGTCGAGAATTGCGCACCCAAAATTAAAATTGTGAGTTACAATCACTTGGACTTGACTCGAGTCATCAACCAATGAGACTCGGCCTTGTTCTGTGAACGGCTCGACTTGTAACTCGAACATAGAGGCATGTTTACAACACTGGTCAGTTCTAATCCTACCACATGATGGTCTTTTGCGACATGCCATATTCATGAATTCATTTATTTTAAAATCGATGTGTGATTTATTCTGACACCCTTCTTTTAAAAATACTGTCTGGGTATATCTTGAAGAACATTATAATTTCAAGACATGTCACCGTAAACCGTTTACGAGCAAACACTAACAAGCCTAAATACAGTTTGACTAAACAAAACTCAGATGTCTTTGAAAAAACAATTCCAAACTTGGTATACACGTGAGCGAAAAGTCGTTGCACGGCCAGTAAACAACGCCGTTAATCGTTACCGCCGGATTTAGTCAGAGCGCTCATCCCGAAAAACCGCAGGAATCCGATGAGACGCGTGCTGAAATCCCAAAAAACAGACAATGACGTCAACAACCTACAAGGCGCCGAGTTCTTTCAACAACGAGTGAGCGGTTAGAGATAAGATTCTGGAAATTGATTAAGTCTCGAAGCTTCTTCTGCATTGTTACGTCATTGCGGTGTGAAAACGCTCATTAGAGAAATTTGTGTTTTGCGTGGGATCAGCATGATTGACTCATGGAGGGATTAACATGTTTGTGCTGTATATCAGTCTTTAGTTTGGGCTTGGTGCGTAATTTCAAAACTGGCCTGTTTGTAATTAAAGCAATTTATACCAAACTCAACTCGCTTTCTAAAATGCAAAATACCTTCTCGCAGCAACTGGATTCCCAATAGGCGCTTTCCCGTAACCTCCGAGTCTGGGGCTTTGGTGTATCGTGTCAATTTGGGTTCGACACATGGTACACAGCTAGAAGCGTGTTCCCCTGCTCGTCGCATTGCCCGCTTATCACAACATGGTTTGCCGGCCCTAGTACATCGCTATGGCGGAGGACTCGTAACAGTGTTAAGTTGGCTTTACTTGCAACTTGCGTCGGAAACAAGCGCTTGGGGATCTGCAGTGAATGCGAGTTTAAGATTTTACATTTACATAGGCAGCGTGTTCCATCACGGTTTTTTTTTGTATTCATACCCAGTAATGTTTAATTTTTAAAGGGTTGTAATTTAGGGTTTGTAAAATATTTTTTTCGAATTGAAGTCCCATAATTTTAAATTAATAAAAATCATTTTTGACAGTATTAAGAACAGCACTATGCGCCCACTGCGCGAAGTGTTGTCAACAAGCATGCGGTGCACAAATAAGATATGGAAGGGCCAAATCACGACCTAAATAAAGTTAAATTCAAATCAAGTGTTCTCCGTTTGTTTGCAAATATATTAGACACGTCTGTTTTCGTCCAAACTCATTACAAAGTAAATTCACTCGCACACACGAATCAACCTAAATTGTTAAGTACTGCCTCCAAGCGACAAACACTAAATTAAATACCAATTGCACACGTGGTCGCCAAAGAGTTTACTGGTCAAAACTTATCGAACATTTTGCGCTTAACGTAAACAACACTGATGTTCCGAAATACTACACAGCGCTTAATAGCAAATCGATATCGTTTAGCTTCGTTGTTTAAGGTTAACGCACATGAAATAAATAGGTGGGTGTAGCTGCAGCGTGTTCCACCTTGATCCAACAACTGCTCTTTCCATGATTTCTGCGCCTTATAATGCCCTAACGGTGCGCAGCTATCTGCGGCTTGGTAATGTTGTCGCTATGATTTTGTTCACAGGGCGAAATAAATGAAGTCAACTCACCACACACACATACACAAGAACACTGAGATACTGAAACAACGCCATAGCGCAACAGAGCACCATTAAGTTAACAGACGTGACCTGGAACTCCCTTAACTCCCTTAGCTCAAACCCCTACAAAGTGAAACAAAAAATACCAAAACCTGATTTATTACGCATCAGGATTCCACCAAGATAAGATTTGTCCTAAAATTCAGTCAGGTCATAACGACTGGCGTCGCGATTGCCGAATGCTTTACTGTTGTTCTCTTCCCATTCCGTTTCATTCGAAGCATTCGAATACTTATACAAGGCATAGAAAGTTTGCGGGGAGAGGTAATGACCCAGTTCGTAACAGATGATTGGGTTTGTTCGTGCATGACTTGACGCTAAAATTGCAAAACTGCTTGAATAGTTTGAGGTTGAAATGAGTCAGTGAGTTGTCGAAAGCAAAGTTATGATTCATGGAACATTTGTACTCTCCTTCACGACCAAGTGTGTAGTTGTTTAAAAACACATTTGTTGTACAGATGTCATTTTTCATCACTGTTTGTTGGAACGACATGACTAGGTTATGGTCGTATGCATAATTCTACATTGGGTTTCCTGGTTTGTTACAGTATTATTTATGTACCTTTAATTAGGTTTTCGTTATATCGTGACCACTGGGTAGGAGAATGCCATTCATTTCTTAAACAAAACACAAAAAACGAACCCACAATTTTTTGAGTTGGAAAGCATTTTTACACCGCTGCAAAGCATGTTGAAATATTCGACCGAAACCAATCGCAAAAAGATGGTAATCGACATTTTAGCAAAGTGTTTCATTCCGCTGATGAGTAACAGCAAAAGATAAAACGCATCAAACTCGTCAAATCAAAGTTTTAAAACGTCACAACTATTAGAGTTGTTACTATCACACAACTCTTTTTTTCCACGAACACACTCTCACGATTGTGGAAACCGACGCAGACAAAAACAATTTCACTGAAACTACTGTGGTCGCACTTTGACGTCACACCCGTTAACCAGCTGACAACCAATTTCAGGACTTCGTGCAGTCAACTAAGTCGTACTTTAGCTTGGCAGGCAAGAGAGAAATAATGATTATGTTTGACCAGTGTCTGAAGTAAAAATGACTTTTAAATCCCTACTCAGTTATACGTCACGCTAAATTTAAAAAAAACCTTGACTTTCCAAGAAGCAAAAGAAGTGAGAGTTGACTTAAATTAAGTCAAGTATAAAATCCATCAAAGTCTTTTGGTGTAAGAAAGTACAAAAGAATATCTTGACTCAAGAAAAAAGTCAGAAACTGTTGAGGTATTAAGAATCGAAAAGGTGTTTATTGGACGTAGCAGTTGGAATCAGAATCAACGCTTATTTCTACACGGGACGTAAAAACTTCGTGTTAAAATTCTCCATCGTTTAGAATAATATTGTGGTCATTTTTTTGGCTTCGAACTCGAAAAGAGCTACTCGCAGAGGCAAAACCAATTCCCAGACTATTTTAAATCTGTTTATACGCTGTCTGCTCCACTATTGTGTTTCAGCTTTCTCGCAAAAGCGCTTCTCTTGTGTTACATATAGTGGAAATTTTAAGTCAGACAGTCATGGTGTAGGTGTAGGCACCACGCAGTTCTTTGTTTTGTTTCTGGGACCACTAAAACAAAAGTTTTCGGTTTTTTGTTTAATGCAGTTGCAGCTGTATAAATCTGTGACCTGCACATCCTGTGCGTGAAAAAAATATTTTACCCATGAATCGTTTTGACGGCATTACAACCAGAGAATGCTGCAGCTGCAGGGCAGACATCAAAAACCTCGCTGAGAAAAACAAAGTTGGCAATTTCCTTGCCCATAAACTAATGTTGATCATTTTTTAACCGCATAAGCGGCATAACATCAACCACAAAAAAAGGACACACACAATGGACACTTAAGTGCATACACGGCTTCAAACTGATTTCAAGTTCTTGTGGTGAAATTTTAAGTGCATAATTGTTGACTGACGTGCCTGACTGCCAAACTACGCGAGTTTTCGTGCACAACAGGCAGAATTGTTGCAAGCCTTTGTAATTTTACTGCGGGTTTCCTAACAAGATTTTCGCACCATGGCTTAAAGATGTTTATTGTGATAACGTATCTATCCAAATTCCCCACTCAAAGCTTTTAAAAAAGATTTTTCCATTTTGGTTGATTTTAAAAACATTTACCTCGGTAAATTACATTGAGCTGTTTTGGACAGTTACTTTCTGGATGTTTCATGCCAAAGGACTTGCTTGATACGTTGCAGATTGCTTTATCACTGGTCTCGACTTGCGTTTTGAAGTGTGGCATGCATACCGCGCAGTCAACCACGACGATGGAAGGCTGCTGTCGGGGGAATTGTTTTGATGCTGAGCCGAGTGTTTAGTTAGCGAGCGAGAAGTAATTTAAACCTTTCAATTCTGATTCAGAGCCTTAGAGTCTCGTGGGGACAAAAGGTTTGTTTTGGGGATAACGAGGTTAGACCTTAGTCAGCACAAAATGCGTTCAGGCTGAAGCGGAAGAATTAGTGTTGCTGTTGGAAAATAAATTATCTGGCGCTGTTTACTTGGGCAATTTTTTAGGCTTAAAGCAGGTTTTCAACGATCTTGGCAAAGGCGAGTGTAACAGTGACGACTTTTAAATACGAGTTTAAACTTTTATTTAGTATTCCACGTAAGATAGCGATTGTTTAAAAGATTTTTACAAACGTCATGGTACAAACAAAAATGGGGGCAAAAGAGACTATGGCCCCTCCAAAATTAACTTCGAAATTGTACATCGAAATAGGCTCTTCCTGGACAAAATTCCAAGTTGTACATTAAGTTTGGTTACTTGCCTCTCCCCAAAAAATTCTGGGCTGGCTGTGCTCTTGACTGGCCTTGGTTAATATGAGACAATGTGATCTTTTTGTAGAACACATGATGACACAAAAACAGTAACACAGCCTTTTAAACCCAAAATGTGTTTCATCATTTCAACTGCAAAACGCAGCTAAGTTTAATTGCAACATTACGGTTGTGGCGATTCTGCAAGACGAGTGCGATGCCAATCAAAATCAGGCCGCAAATCTAAATTTATTTTACTTGGAACATTTGGCAGCCACAGAACATCAAGTACTCCCGTTTGGCGCAATAAAAACTCAACAACTTCCTAACCTTGTGCCAGGTTTGGCGTTTACAGTGTCTTTATCAGTCGTTTGTGTTGCCTACCACCTCCAATGCGTTGAGCCAAGTTCGAAATAAGGGTTAAAATTAGCGGCGAAAAACGATGAACCAAGTCGCGACGGCACAGACCCGGATATTTTGATGCCTATTGTGACGCCAATTGCGAGCGGATGAATTGCTGATTTGAGTGATTGATGACTCAGAAATCGGGAGTTGCAGTGAAGATTGTTTGTTGGTTTTCTCAGTTTGTGCCAGGAACGTTGCGTTCAGTGTTCAAACCGTGGGAATAAGCAGAAAGTTTTCAAAACAGAAATTTGTGATGTTTAAAAACAACGGAAATACGAGTTGAGGCTATATTGGCCTCAACACGTTCGCTTTGCCAGCACAAAACTACGTACGTTTATCATCGATAACTGCGACATTATATACAAACTGAACAGTTTGTTTCCAGGTGGTTTTGAGCATTTAAGCGCAGGATCACGTAATGACAAAAACTGCTTACGCCCTCATCCATCGAGTTACCGTCAAATTCAAACTGACAGTTCATTTATGTGCTGTGTGTGGATGTGCATATAGTTTCCTGCCTGTTGTCTGCACATGTTTTTTGGACTTCATGCAGCGAAGGGCAAAGGTTTTAGCGTGCCTGCTCAACGGGTTACCCATAACGAGTTTGAGCCGATGCTTAAGTTTCGTTGAACTTAAATTACAACAGGTTTCGGTCGATAGTTACGTAAGGGCCAAAAGTACGTTAATTCAACGACGTTGTTTACAATCTAAAATGCCATTTCATTGCTTGTGAGCAGCAGGAGCGCAAGCCTTATACAACCCCGGCAAAAAGGGGGTTGATCGCAATGGCAACCTAGCGACGTTTTAGGCGGAACGTAAAAATATAGTTCATCAAAAACAAAACATAGAAGAGTTGTTAATGCTGCGATAACAACATTAGTCATGAAAAATATTGCCTGTACCCAGCACGGATAAGACAATATTAGAACATAGCGCGCAGATGGGAAAAGTCATACGTTTCCGTCTGCGGAGAGCGCAACAGGCGTTAAGCAGAAAAAGGGAAACAGAAAGGGCAGACAAACGGCGAAGCCACCGCTTCGACGCAGCCACTTCGCTGAGCACTTTAGCACGCAGAAGGTGGACCTGTTGACGTGCTTAGCACATCGAAATCAGCTCAGTGCAGTAAAACGAGCAGAAAAGTGTAATCGCCCACACACAACTGATTTTAGATGTTTATTTGAAATATTACCTTTTAAGCAGGTTCAAGCGAACTACCAATCAAAATTAACGGCATAAAAAATGACCTTTATCGTTGTGTGTGTACAAATTTGTGTGGGGTCAAGGGTTTCTTGTAAGTGTGTGGGTTTTCTCACCGAACTGTAAATCGTTATGGTCCCTCTGGCGCACCACGCAAGGGCTGGAATTAAAACGTGTCGAAAGCAAAGTTGTTAAGGTACATAAAGTTCGTGGCATTGAGTAATTAACTGAGGCATAATAGTGAAAACGTTTTTTCAACATTTTCTACGAACCGCACGAGCATAACGTAGACACAACAAGTCTGACAACATGTGCGGAAATTGCTCGCTTTAAGCAGTTTAGTTATTCGCAGCAAACCTTGCAATGCTTGTGCATTGTGTAAGTAGTTCTGTGGAAAAATTGGTTGCTCGCGAATTTTAAAAGTGTTTTTCAACAGAAAATTAACATAGCTGACTGCACAAGACACTTAGGAAAACAGCTTTAGGTAAGTTTGCTGAAATCGTGTCGCAGTTTCAGAATAGTTGCTTATTAGCGGCTCTGTTTTTACTCATGTTCTTGTGTATGTTGGTACATGTAAAGTTAACGGTACATTTTAGCGAAGGGAGGAGCAACTGTTGTTTCGAGCATAATCCGCACAATCTTAGATAATACCAATAAGTCATTAGCAAAGATGCCGTTGTAACGATTGGGATATTGGCGACAAAAAAGCCATGGGATATTTGGGGTCTGTTGATATTTAGAAACATACCTGGGCTAAATATTGAACCCGGTATTGGTGTTGACCAAAAGTTTACGTTTTGCAAATAACTTTTTGTTTACGTGGAATCAAAATCCACGAAGATTAACAATAACATCAGTGAGTTTGGAAGAGAAAAGCAATAAACAAGTAATGTGCATTCGGGTGGCAATAAGCTTTATGTTCAAACATTTTTTTTGTGTGTGTGGTATGGCTTCTATGTATTGATTTGACTGAGAAGCTCTTCAATTTACTTTATACTTTAGTGTCATAACGAGTGATTTCTTTTTGATTTTTTACTTTTAAATAGCATCACGTTGTACCATTGATTTTTACAGAGTATTTTTAAGTTACTTGTTTATAATAGCCCAACTACAAGAGATGAATGAAGTAACCTCCTCGCTAGATGCAACAACATGGGACCATTTCCCTGTTGGAAAGCTACGTAAGTGTAATTGTGTTCTTCAGGGATAGAACAAGCTAAAATACATAATCTTGAAAACGCGATACTTTAACGATACAATATGTTAGGCATATTTACCTTTCTGCGAATCAGGTTTATACCAGAAAGTACATAAAGGCAATAAATTACGTGGCTTTCCTTTGTTGGGTGAGGGGAAATGCTAGTAATTAGTGTTTGTTTAAAAGCTATGAAAGTAAAGAGTTACACAACTGTTTGTGGAACGTAAAATTCACAAACAGTCGCAAATAAAGGTTGAAACATAATTGGTAATTACATTTTGTCAACTTACGAAAACTTGATAACTACAAACATCTGGTAATATTTACACGATCATGTATGTTATTACGCGCCTATTTATTGCCTCGACAAAGGCTGCCAGCTAAAGGTCAAAAAGTTGAAAATCTTTAAAGTAACGTACTTATATGCCAGCAGTATCCATTATCTTTCAAAGTTTAATAATATAGAAAGCCCTGCTATCAGATAAACCTGCGCCCGGGCTGTTCCGAAAGCCCAAATCCAATACACAGGCATTCAACAAGTTTGTTGTCGCGCCTTTCGAACGTTCTTATCAGATTTGACCCACTAGGTGTAACGATTTGTTGCCAGTTAGCTACTTGACACACTTGAAATAATTGACAGTGAATAGAATTGTGTTTATTGCCGCCAACCTATTGGTGTAACAAATCGTTACACCTCATGGCTGGTACGCCGGAACCAAGATTTTTGTTGATTCGACGCTTGTTTGTTAAGGAAGACCTTTTAAAGTTTTTCCTGGTGAATTGTAAATGTGACAGAAGCTATTTTGAAATCGAATCAAATTTGACCGCTTTACAAAATACCTTGCGATTGAAATTGAATTTATGCCTGCGTATGATGCTAAAAATACCTGAACCAGCTTTTTACTTCGGTTGACTGCACAATTCTGGTGTAGTAAACCTCTTAAAGCATCAAAAGTCGTACATGTAAAACACGCAACTGTACATCCTTTAAAGGCGATATTTTTTTGGATCAAAAAATAATCAACTTTAACGCAACCGCGTACAAATTGAACAATTTATAAACACTATAGATGTGGCCAACCTCCCTTCGATTTTCATAACCTACTTTTTGCTTAATTATTTGTCAATAAACTCAATCGACCCACGAGGTACCCACAATCACAGCATTACACGAATATCCTCAAGAACTCTTCACACTTTAATTGAGTGGGTTTGTGAAGAAATTTTATGTCAAGTAGGCTGGTCGCCACCCACTAATCATGTGAAAATTCGGATACAACCGTATTGTTTAACAGTACGAAGTGTAGTACGGTACAATAACTCTGTTCCAAAGTTTGTTGTGTAACTCAGGGTCCGTAAACAAAGCTAAAACTTGCAAACCAGAAAGGCGGTCGGGTAAAACCAACACGTTTAGGAGTGCACAGTGTTTGGGAAACCGATATTTCCGCTTCAGAGAAAACGTTTGAACAATGATACTAATTTGTAGCTAAACGGGGGGAAAATGGACATTGACAAACTACTGCTCGCGGAACAAATGTAACCGATGAAATAAACTGGTGTGTACACCGAAATCATTTTGTCTTTTTAAATCCTACCTTTAATGATAGCTTTTAAACGTAACTTCATTTAGATCGCATAAACATTCACCAATTCTTGACGTCTAACCTGACGTTCAACTTTAACCTTGTTAACACCAAGAGGAAATGTGCAATAGCATCTATTTAACCAATAGCATCTTATTTTACTAACAAAATCCCGAATTTTGCACAACATGATAAATTGGGAATCATCAACTTGTAAATTCTAACAAAGCACGCATGGCAGAATTTACAGGAATTTATAATCTCCTATAGCCGGAGGTAACACTCTGCGTAGCTAATTACACGAGCTTCTATGAATCTATAATCCGATCTTTGTTTGCATACTAAACGCCAAACTTACACAGAAGAGAAGATTTAAAACTAGTGTGGGTTAACAAGTACCACCACATTGATCTGATTTTAAGTGTCCTACATTACGTTACCAGAAGCAAAGTTATTTAGCTGGAAAAACTACATTGTCCATCGCAAAATAAAGTGGACAATTTGCCCAATCTTTGTGTTAGTTTAAAAATATTATTTTACAAGATGTTTGAAACGTCGCAGTCAAAATGCTGCTGGACAAATGCTCGGTAGTATTGGACCTCCCGGGAAAGCGATTTTATTTCAATGGTAAAATAGCGTAACTGTAGGTAAGAGTGATTGTTTCAAAAATCGTAACTTAATCCATAAACGTTGCAGACATAAAATGAAATGGATTTACACAATATTTTGTAGGGGACAGCAATTGTTTAACTGGAATGGATTTAGTAAACTTTTTGCAAGTTGCAGCAAATGTTTGTTTCTGACTTTAGTACGTCAGATGGTGGTAACAAATATGTGCACGATAATATTCACAACAAAGAAAAGGGGCATAAGGCTTTTTCAATCATTCGCAAGTGTGGGGCAACCTAACATGCATTCATTTCAACACATCAAATTGTAACGTAATTGTAGGTACGTGATTGGAAAACATGACAGCCAATTGAACTGACCTTTTTATTTCTTGCGTTCCAGTTTGCTTCGCAGCCTTTGCCATTGTACTGTTGGTGATGATTTACCTGCTGTACGTGATATGCAAGATATACAACTCTGAGCACGAAGTTAGCCCAGCCTTCGCAAGGAAAGTTAAGCTCCTTACATCAAGGTACGTAAATAAACTTTAGCCATTTACATAAAATACGTTGTTACCATCACAACTCTGGTGGCGCAACAATCACAGGGTTTTTGTTAGTGAAAACAGACTGAACTCAAATGTAAAAGCATTGGCCAGTATGAAGTTGTTGTGAAACCAAAGGCACTTGTAGGCTGCCAAGTAATCAGTGC
Source organism: Phallusia fumigata (assembly GCA_008931825.1). NCBI lineage: Eukaryota > Metazoa > Chordata > Ascidiacea > Phlebobranchia > Ascidiidae > Phallusia > Phallusia fumigata. Next base: position 45,283 of record QXVZ01008373.1, on the reverse strand, counting down.
TGTGTGCCAGAAGCAAAATGCAGTAAACCAGGGGCAAAGTAGAAGCTGTGCCATGAACGCAAAATCTACGAAATACATTCATAAGGAGTAGCTGCAAAATAGATTCGATGGAGCCGATTCTTACTTAGACTTAAGTAACACAGCGTGAACCTGATACGTATTGGGTCAAAATAATCGCCAGTCGGTCGGGTTAAGAAATTCAAGTAAGTTATTCCAAATTAAGAAACAAAATGTGCTATTTAATCGATTTGTAGACTCAACTCACCACATTGCACTAAACTAGTTTATAATCTATCCAGTTTAAGCTTGTCTTGTTCAGCAAAGATACAATAGGGACACTTTTCACCAAAAACTACCCAGTTCTTTGTTTTACTGACATAGCACACCTTAAAATATATCTACAAACTAGATAAACGCATAGTTTAAAAAGGTTCAATCAATCAAAACCTCGAAACAAATCATGTGACTTCTACGTCAGAAGTGTTGTTTCATCGCAGGGTAATACGGTAGTATCAGGTTTGGAACCACAAAAAAGCAAACTAGGCACCGTATAAAAATATTTTGAAGTTATTGACTGTTTACAGTCACAATTGTTTTTCAGCTAATTCCTTAACCTTTTGCGAAATAGAAAAATAGGGATATCAGTTTTTACCTGTACAAAACTTTAATTATTGTAGGTTACGTGCAAGAAGAACGTCACATCGCACTGTCGCCGTCGAAACCACTTTGCTGGTTGACAAGAAGATAAATACAATGGTCTTACGTATCCCAGAGTAAGCTCACATCTTCACAAGCACCTAGTTGTGATCTTTAGCGCTTTATGTGGCCAGAATGAGTGCTGACATTTTGTCGCCAGTGGGGGATAAAAAGTCACATTGTCATATTTGACCAGATAATCCGGCCAAAACTGTACAGCTGCTTACTTGATGTATTGTATTTTGTTCTTGTACACAGTGCGGAATATTTTAATTGCAAGTCGTTAAAATGCCTGTTGTAACCAAGTCTTCAAATTCGGGTCACAAGTCAAGTCGAGTGTCTCACCCAACGATTACAAGTTAAGTCGAGTCTTCGGGCTTGGTGACTAGAGGTGAAACAGGTCCTCAAAAACAACGATAAATAATTTTTACAAATTCTAACACCATAAAGTTCACTAATTTTGTGACTTGAGACAAGTCGGGTTTTGCCAGCAGTGAATTATGTCAAGTCGAGTCTTTTACTAGATGTGACTCGCGCCTAAGTAAGTCTCTATGACTTCATTTGTTCGAAAAAGGGAAGAATAAACAGGCGAGGGTAATATTCTTTCTTCCTCTACCTAATTGTTTAAAAAAGGAAGCACAGAAATTAGCCTTTTTTTACATATTTTTTAACGTAAATATGAAAATGTTGCTTTTGTGTAAATTACTTTTTTATCCCTGTGTTAGCCCAAAACCGACCATTGCGTCACACTGCCCAATTATGCCACTGAAATTTTTTCACATGTTCTTTTGTTTACCACATTTAATCGTTTTTTTGGGGGGAAACTGGTGTTATAATTTTGATCGCAAAGTTTTTGTTTGTTTCGACGTCGCCAATTTGTTTTCATAAAAACGGAGAAATTTTGTACCAACTTACATCAAGTTTAATTTTGTGGCAGCAAACTGAAAACTTGTTCTTTAAGTTATCTCTGATAAATATCGAAATTGTCACGCAGGCAATATGTACATTACAATACAGCCAATAATCGCGCAAATACAGGGCAACGGCAGACGCCCATATGGATTTAAGGCCTTCCCAGTTAACAAACATGAGGACGAGTCACAATGGCCAAATGACGCATATTAGCATTGATTTGCAGCATGTGGCTAGTCTGGAAAGAAGTGTGAATTTCCAAGTGTGACAGGATTGTATTGTATCCATACGGTTTAAAAGCAAGGTGGAACGTTTACTGGAAATTAAAAGCGCTGTAAAAAGTAATGTAGCCATTTGCAAGGTTTACTTGTGGTGCATTTCGGTATGGTGGTTTTACTTTCAAAGTCAGTGAAAGAGCGGAACCTACGCAGTAAAAAATGTTGAAAAGTTGCTGAAAGGGCCAAATTTCAGTTGTACCAGCTCTTGAAGTTATCAAATCGTAATTACCAACACAAAATGACAAAAACTGGACAGTTAAGTACAAATGTAAACAGTTTTTCATGCATTGGTTGTAATTTGCTAAGTCGTGATGATTTTATTGACTGGAGAACTCGTTAGTATTTATCGTACAAATAAACGACACCAAACCTGAGCCAGTGAAAGGTTAATCACATATACGAAGCAGGCCCGTCGGCATTCGTTTTGTCAAGTTCTGGGTTAACGCCTGAAAAGTACACAGAGAATCGCTTCCGTTAGAAAGCTGTAGTCAAGAGAGAGGTGGTGTGTGAGTGGACTGATGGTGCTGCTTTAACAGCGGACAGGTCATTTAGTTTGGTTATGGTAAAGTTAGTCGCTTTGGACATAAACCCAATTTTAAATGAGGAACTCTTGGGCAAGCTGTACGTGTCTTTGAAGTAAACAATTAATTATGTCATGTTAATAGCCTACAAGCGACTTTATAAGTACATAAAACGTAAATGTGTAAAACAGTCAGTCGAGTGCCTATTTTTCGGCCCAGCGATGTCTTTACAGAACAAATCAGCAACTAATTGACACAGCTGCTAAACCTGAAAGAAAAACGATAACCATTTTTGTGCAACCAATCATGTATTTTTTGACAGGACTAATTGTAGTCAGTAAGTCTTGAAACATGTCGGGCCTGCAGCAGATATTGGCATTGGTACTGGTAGCGTTTGTATGCAAAGGTAAGGTAACTTGTTTTGAATTTTTTGCATGACCTTGTAAGGTCAAGCTTTTCCAATGCGCTTTATGTAGCCAATCGTCCAATAGTCTACATTTACGACTTTGTACGTTTAAGGGCATTTTTATTAAGCTTCGAGCATTTTTTAAAAAGGGGTAGGCCTAACAAACCAGCCTTAAAGTGAAGTTTGTCCGTTAAAGAACTGCTAAGCTTCACTGCAAAAAGTTCGTCCAAAAACTGGTTATTTGCCTCCTTAAAACAAGACCAAATCTGCCCGTGAAGTGTAATCTGTACGTCAAAACATTTACAAACGAAGGGCGTTGAGGGTGAAAACGACCAATTTCATAAGAACACGCTCTTATATTATCACAAAGGTTTTGCATTGGATTGTTACACGTACGTCGTGGACTCGGAGCAGAAAATCCCAGCCGACGCAACCCCGCCTCTCCAGACTTGCACAGATCAATTCAGTTACTGCGCTACACTGGGATGGACTTCCACGCTCACTACCAACGGAGGTAAACTAACTTGACCTAATTTGTATGCTGAGAGTAGGGTTGGCAATCGTCTTTATTTTAAAGAACAGTCCTCTATTCAGCTCTATTTGTCCTTGTCCTTTTTGAAATTTAAAATGACACTATTTGTCCATAAAGTTTAGTGATGACTAGGGTTGCCAACTCTGTTGAGCAACAATAAAGGACATAAAAACTTAAATTGATATATTATCACGTCTCGAAGACACAATTTTAATTGATATTTCGATCTGATAATGACATAAAACATTGGCACTACTATTACAAGTTTTCTCAAATACGGCTCGATTTTGTAAAGGGCTTCATCACTATCAGTTTTATATTACGCTAAATTTCTTTTGGTCGAGTCTCAGTTCAGAAATTTAACCACAAGTCAAAACGATTTCAAAATGAAGGACAATTAATGGTATTTAAAATCTCAATAAAGGACAAGGACAAACTTAGCTGAATAAAGGATTGTCCTTTGAAATAAAGGACGGTTGGCAACCCTAGTGATGACACACTTTACAAAAACGGACGATATAGTTTGCAATGAATGAAATTTTTGTGAGAAAACTTTTACTAGTAGTTCTAATACTTCATATTATTATCAGATTGATATACTAATTGAAAGTGAGTTAAGAAAAAACATTTAACTAAATTTACCCTCTTCATTGCCGGTCCAACTAACATGTATTTTTACATTAAACAGAGCAAGTGAAATTTCAGCAAGGGTTGTGCGCCACACATTCAGTTTGTAAGGACTTCTGTAGAGCTTTGTACGGTGATCCCCAGTTGGGCAAAATCACCAACCAATGTCAACACCAGTGCTGCACCGGTGAAGCTTGCAACAAAGTATAAAAAGTTTTATAAAACAGAATGGTTTAATGTTTTCAAATAGTGGTAATTATTTCTTAATTTCGTGAAAATTTGCACATGTTTTTTTTAAAGTACAAGTGTTATTTTTCGAATAAACAAACCAATTTGTTACACTTTTTGGCAAATACAATTCGCAATATTGAGCTAGATAACGTTTGAGAATTAAGTGGGTGACAGCCAAGCTTTATGCAGTCATTAGTGCCAACTACCTTGAGAATTTAAGAAACAATTGTAAAAATGTTCTGCTTAAAACTGCCCTGGACTACATTAACATAATGAGATGGTTGAACAAAGAATGAGACGTTAGTAATAAGCTTTACCGCAGTTAAATTTACGGATCTGGTATTAAAACCATCTTCGGGTATCCATGTAAAGACCGTTTTAACTTTCTTCCAGCGCAGCGTTCTGCCACACTTGGTATACAGCAGGTACAATCTAAATGGCGGAAGGGCTGCATTTTTACTGGTACAAACAGTTTATCTTACAGGTAACGTGTTGCCTATAGAAAGTCAGTCTCTCTATACAGGTACTTAGCGAATATGTGACACAAAGAGCTTCTCTAAAACCAAGGCCACGTTTAAATTCAACAAAAATTGTATTTTACCTGATTAAGCGTGTTTCTGGCTTTCACAAATATCTTGAAGTAATCCCCTTAACACTGTAACCTGCTCAACCGAATCCGGTTTTACACAGAGGATTTTTTATATTCGCAGCTGTATGCAACATGCTTGTAGACAACAACTGCATAATGTTCCATTCGTTGCAACCACATATATTGGGGTAAAAGTAAAAGGTGAATAATTGGTAACATGCAAGCTTAAAGGAGGTTCCAAGCTAGCTTTGTTGCGGTCAAGCAATTATACTTTTTACTGTTTAGGCTAAACCTAAATAAATCACTAGTACAATCTTATGTTTATTTGTGAAACTTTTTAATCTTTAATAATTTACTAAAACGGCCGACTGCAGTAAGCGGGTCCAGTTCAGCAAAAACCTTCTGGGGACAGTACTAACGACATAAATAAATATGTTAGGATGTAATTTGCTGTGTGTATAAACTTGATTTGTCTTTTATACATTGTGAAGAGTTAAAACCTAGGTATAGAGGTAGCTTTAACTATTGCATCCATGTTTTTGAAATTTTTACTCTATTTTCACTAATTTTCCGACTTATTAAAGGAAAGACTTTAAAACAAAAAAAATTCAAAGGCGCAAAACTATAGAAATCACATGTGGAGTTGTTCGCAAAAGCTCCGCAGCAGCACCTAGTGTGCAAATATGTAGAAATGAACTTTTTAACGCAACTGCCAACGGTGAAGTGACGTCGCCAGTTGGAACAATGGGGCAACGCCGTGACCTCATCAGGCAAGATATCTGCAAAAAATTGGAAGTTTTGCTGACCAGTAAATACCCAACAAACTGCTTTACACGCTTCTATTGGAATATCTACGTCGACCCAATACAAAAATTTTCCCAGTTATCCCAAAGAGTTGGGAGTTCAATTCCTAAAAAAACTGCCGATTTTCATAAAAACTGCGCGACAGCTTATTGTAGGCGGTTGGTTGGAAACCAGCTTAAAGCATGAAAAGTGTGAACCAGACTTCTCCAGTAAACAATACTACAAAATAGACCGTAATATGTCAGTAAGTTTTGTCAAAAGAAACTACCGCACCTGTATTGGTCCGGAGTGTCGGCTGATCTTTCGATATATCCCTTCTCAATAAGTGATTCAATTGACCGCTTGATGGCGCTAATGCTTGGGGTAAAGTGCAAACGAGATTGTGTGATCACCTGAAAAATACAAAGACATTATTTGCATCACCGAACGCCAGGCCGACCCGCGGTTTACGGAATTCAGAGCCAAACTTTACGTGTAACAAGGTGAAGTGTAGAAAATTATAGTCTGCAGTGGGATTCGAACCCACGAATAAAGCATCTGGGACTAGCGTATTGCAACACAAGTCATTTAGTCGTAACTCTCCAATGATTGAGAGCGGTGGAAAGAGCAGCCGAAGGCCACCGTGCCAGCTGTATATGCGTAGTTTAGAAAAATTAAGGAGTAAAAATTGTACGTTTTTCGATTTGCCTACCAAAAGTGACGATTTACCTAAACATGTTGAAAGCTGTTGGAATGTTGATGTGACATACGACAGAATGCAATTAAAAAAAACTTACCACTTCAATAAGAGCATTATGATGGAGAACTTTTCTTGCTTTTATCACTCGAACAATTGCTGCCTGGTACAAAAAAATGTGTTGGGATATAAATTTGTTTAACATACAAGTTAAGCATAATTGTGGTGCCGCTTTTTTTACCCAAATTAAGAATGACATCCGGAAGGGGACACATACCACTCAAATTCATCAAACTAGTACACAGAAACAGTTAACAAATCGAATATATTTCTCTTTGTTGTGTTTTTAATTTGGTACTTTTTTCCTTTTAAGGATTATACAGAGCTTACAAACGTCCATCACGCTATATTGCAAAAAATATTTGCAGGTTATTTTATTAGAATTAAAACTATCGGGTTCAACAGGATCAACGCTCAGTGCAAAAAGTTCTTGCTTGGGAAAGCGCAAAAGGCCAATACAAGATTAGAATAAAAATCTCGGAGGCGTACAAACTGCTCGGATAACCACTTAGCCATCTCGGCATCCAAAAATTTCGTTACTCTACAGATCCCAAAACTAAAATCCTTAAGCAATTCCACAAAAATAGAACAATATGTGCAGTATAAGATAAGGTACATACTTGTAGATATAGCTTCCTGTCTTCGTCCACAGACGATCTGGTTTGCTGCGCTTCGGCCACTTGTTCACGTTGAGTTGCCGAGAGTGAGATTTTAAAGCGGGTTCGTTTATTGGTGAATGAATCGTTAAACGACAAAACTGTGTCTGGCGAAAGCTGCACAGTGAAAAAATTGGGTTTGCGAAAGTCTTTACAAACAAAACGTTTTGATGATTTACATTGAGAAAAAGTAACGAACTCGTTTATTATGCATACCTTACTAGTTTCAAACGGTTAAACCGTGTTCATTTTTAACATTCGAAGGATAGTTCTATTGTCTGTAACAGGTTTAGTTTTTCCATGGGCATTGAAAGCGTTGTTTGACCTTCGTGTAGTCAACTATACAGTGCGCGCCAAGGAATCCACAGAAAAAGGTAAAAAATCGTTGAAATCTACTTGTGGACGTCTTGCCCAGAGCGTTGCATGCTTAAAACAAGTATGTGTCTTGTGATGAAATTACTTTTACCTCTAATTTAACTGCTCGAGGTGAGATGGGAATTGACTATTCAAATGACATTTCAAAAAATCTAAACTTCGATACCTTTTGTTTCTCTTTATTCGATATAACCCCGGATTCGATTAGCGATTGGACACATCGTTCCAGTTCAACGCCTTCAAGATTTGTGCTGGTTGTGATGTCACTCAACGTCATCTCAGTTGCGTCATTGAACAATAGAACGACGGCAAGTTGATAAGTTGACATGGTTATCTAAAATGTATAAATATAAATTTTACACCAATGATAAATACACACATATAGGCATAATCTTTTATTAATTGTTTTGTCCCCCGAGAAAAAAAACAACAAATTAAACGAATAATGTCATAAGTCAAGAAAGTTACTACGTAACTTGCACATAGGGTTTTAGCACAGCACATTTTAATGATGGTGTTTTGCAGTGAACTAAACGAAGCACTAGTATAAAAACTAGAGCTTTTATGTTCTTATTTTTTCAGGTTTTTACTTACGAAGTAGGGTTTAGTTGCAGTGTTCATTTTCACTTCACCCTGCGACAAATGCTGAAGCCAAGTCAAGTTGCGACCGTTGTATTGGGCACTGTAAAATTCCTCGAACTGAAAATTAAAAAATAAATAAAACTAGAAGGGTGGCTTTCACCAGGGGGGGGTTCCATATACACTATTACCTTATTTAAAAAAGCATATATATTGACCGTGTCATTTCGCATTGGGTCCCATAGTTACTTAAGCTTTTTATAACATGATTGTTTCTGCAGGCAAAAACGCATGGGTCCCCACACACGCAAAGTTGTAGAAATTGTGGTTCACTATAATGTATGTACAGAACAGAAGCAGATATTTTTTCTTTACTTTTTTGAAAACAGAAAATGAATCACAGAACTAATAATATAAGTAACTATGACCCAACCTACAAACTTTGAAAGGCTAGTTAACTGCCAGGGTTATAGGGTAAACACAGCAACAAATTCACCATGATGACATGTTATACACACTGTCTATATTTCGGGGGGGGGAGACATCTTTTATTAATTTGCCCCATTTAGTGGGGTTACTGCTGGGGCTATAAGGTAAAGTACAACAAATATTGCATCACAATAACATGTTATACAAACTGTCTAAATTCCATCCAATTCGGACATTGTTTAGCAATTTGCCCCATTTAGGGGGCTAGCGGGGTAACTGCTGGGGCTATAGGGTAAAAAACATTAATTATTGCACCACAATGACATGTTATACAAACTGTCCAAATTTCATCCAATTCAGACACTGTTTAACTATTTGCTCCATTTTAGGGGGCTAGCGGGCTAACCACTGGGGCTATGCGGTAAAACACATCAAATATTGCACCATAATGTCATGTAATACAAACTGTCTCAATTTCATCCAATTCGGACACTGTTTAACTATTTGCCCCATTTTAGGGGGCTAACGGGGTAACCACTGGGGCTATGGGGTTAAACGAAACTCATGACACACCGCCTTGACCATATCTGCCAGCTGTGAAAGTTTCATTCAAATCCATCAAACATTTCATGACAAAAGTGCGTGGACAAGCTGCAGGGGAGAAAAAAGAAAAAAAAAGAAAAAAAAGAAAAACAAGAAAAAAAAAGAAAAAGTAAGAAAAACAAAAAAAACAAACAGAGTGAAAACAATATGGGTCCCCTTTGGGAAGGGGACCCATAATTAAGCTAATTTTGATAACAATGTACGTCAGGTAGGAGGGTATGACGTCGAAATCTCTTATGAGCATTCTTGTGTAGCAAGTTGTTGGCTCGAAAAACCTGTAGTGGGATTCGAAGCCACGACAGGCGCTTTACCAACTGTAGCGTCGCTGTCGCAGCACATCAGGCGCAACCGCTTGCTGCTAACTGCATCCTATGGCCTATAGCTCAGGACCGGTCAAAAACTGTTCTCGTTTTCATCACTTTTGTGGCCTAATACTTTTGAGAACTTGCATGATACGAATATTTCAGTAAAAGTAATTAGAATTTTGGTTACCTTTTTAACGCACTTTAGCAGAGCCTCAGGTGGTATGAAGTTAGACTGTGTCGAGTTAAGTGGCCACGCACCTGCCTGGAGATGTAAAAGCACATTTTTTAAATACTTTGTTAAATGTTTTCTAGGAATATTAATTTGTAAATTAACCAAACTTCCTACAAAAACATGTTACGCAATTTTTATTTTACACAAATAAATGTTGATAAAACAGATCTTGATTTGTAAAACACCACAAAAACTTGCTTGTAAAATGTTAGCGTTGAGAGTAGGAGCTAGTTGGTCACCAGATTGCGCTATAGAGTCGTGGAACTTCTTGGTATGCTCCGCACTGAGTCGAATGTCAGTGAACATGCAGTGCAATTTAGATGTGAAATCGTAACCGCAAACGTCTTTAAATCTGTTTATCATCTGTTCCTCCATGTCCATGACACATATGCTGTGTATTAAGCGCTTGGCAAGAGCTCGGCTGTAAAACTGACATACGAAGGTGGTTAGAAGCTAGCTCCTGTTTTTATTCTAGTCTTAAACACAATATAGTGTCTGTAGAAATTATAATGTCAATATCGTTACAAGTTTGGGCGACCAATCTGTTGAACGTCATATCACCCAAACATGCTCGGCCAAACCTTAGGTGTTAAAACGGTAAGTAACAAAAAAACAACAATAAAACATAGTTTATTTAACACCCCTTGGTGTCTTTTGCTTCTCTGTCAATAAAACATAGTTTATTTAACCCCTTGGTCTGTAACCATGGTGATTTCCTTTAAACGTCTAAACATTATCAGACGTGCGGTCGCTACAGTTAAGTGCAAAGGTTGTGAAACGTTTATAAGAGAAAGGCCAAAGCCGGTAAGGCAACTACTATTTTCCACCCTGACGTTACCACAAACCAGAAATGGGATAACGACGCTTCTAAATTTTTGCTGATTATCCGGAAAATGTAACCTCTGCGATACTCGCGTTACTTTTTGCGCCCTTGTGTTGTTGGTTGTTACTAATATATTGTCATGTTAAATGACCGGGTAATAATTAGATTAGAAAGGAAACATATCGGCGCCGTTGCGTCCGTGATTGTCACTTGCATCAGCCTAAAATACAGACGAACTGAGAACGCTCGTTTAAACGCTGTTTTGGATGAATCAATATGGGTGCCAATTACCCGATTAAAGGAAAGCTGAACATGCTGCAACTAAAATACCACGACCTAGGTTTGGTTTCCTAAGGTTTACCTTTTGGAAAACATCTTTATCATCAATATAACGGAACACTCTGATAGAATTCTTTAATTTGTCATCTGCTTCCTCAGTTGGACCTTTCGAACATTTCCTTAAGATACTGTCACAGTATTTGCAAACCTGTTTTGAAAAAGTTACAACAGTAATTTCCAAACTGGGTAAAACAGAATAGTGGTTTGGGCCATCCATTTACCACATTTAATACAGGGAGGAAAAATAAACTTTAACACACCAGTTCTGGTGCTCTGCAAGGTTGTTTTGCATCACTGTAGTTAACAATAGCTGTGCATGCTCGATCCAATGCTGATATAAATTGCTTGTCATCGCGGAATAACTTGTGAATGAGCTCATAGAATTTTCGGTGAATGTCGAGGATTGTTTCAACAAACTGAAGCGGGGTCTAAATGTACAAGAAATGGAATTTTGTTGAAAACAACCAAATGCTACTACTTTAGAACTATGAAAAAATATTTGTTTTGATATCTAGGGCATCAAAACAACCTATTTATTGTCACATAACAATTAAAAACGTCAGTAATATAAACAGGATGCTAAGTGGTGTACAGGATTGGATAATTCAATTTAATTAGTTACATTTTTATTGTTAATGTCTTTCCCATTACAAAAAAAGATTTAAAACCTATTTACTGCAATATAATGTTGTTTAAATGCACATCAGAAGTAAACAGGCCCAATTCGGATTTTCAAAAACATATGTTCATGCTTCTAACTGATATTTTTACCAGCACAGATGCAAAACCAATGTTTTTTGTATTGTTTTTTTTACAAGAATTATTTGTTCACAAAAATAATTCACTTGAACTGCCAACATATTTGTTAATCGCTTACGTTTGCACCACGCATTGCCTTAATTTGATCTAACCCAACTTCTTTGATGTGAGCCTCCAACTCAGTGACCATGTTGGAAAGACCATTAGGTGCTGATTTAAGAAGCATATACATGTGAAGGAGATCTGTTAAGACACATGAACCACTGTAAAGGATTATGATGCAAAAATCCAACTTCCAAAGACCTGATTTGGATTGTAATTGTGGGGTTTTTGGTTAAAACCAAACTTGGCATTTGAAATGACCCAGTATTTAATGCTTTAATTATGTTAGTGGTTTAAATCCCTTTTCGGCAACAAAAAAGATTTTTTATTTACCATTTAGGACAGCTTAAACAAGTGCTCAAGCTCTAGCATGTCTGGGCCATTTAAAGCATAGAAGAAAAGGAGAACTTCTACAAGCGATTATAATTTCACCTTCACGACGATCATGTCTGATCATAAGCCTACATCCTGCTTGTAGAAACTGAACATGGTCAAATATCACGCGCTGCTGGCATTCGAGGGTGGCTTTCTTGTATGAGCTCTGATGTAGAAATTTACGAGATCTCATTTCCTCTTCAGTAAGTAGAAGTAAAACCTAAATATACACAAAAACCTAATAATTTGGTCAAACATAAAAATTAGTCAGAAAAGTATTTGCAAGTTTTAAGGAATTGAAAGTATCAATCACATTGAAAGGCAACATATTGTAAATGGTTTGTGTATTTGTAAACATAGTTGTAATTTTGCTATGTAGCAAGTCAAGCTCAAGATAAAACTTTCCTGGGAGTGACCAAGGTTAATTAAATTTTCGTAGAGGTTTGATTTGCACAGGTGACTATCAGGCATTAATCTGACTTAGTTTTTTCTTGACTCGCGTCAGTTCTTTAAGGGCAAAGACAATGAATTCAAACTAAAAAAACATAGTTTATGAACATGACAACAGTGTTGGTTGAAGTTCAAGAATATGCCTGAAACTGTTAAATACGACTTATAAAACTTGGTTCAGAAAATAACCACTATGTACAAAGGGCAGTTTATTACAAAAAATTTCTGAAAACATTTTGCTTTTTCAGTTTCACTTGCCTGCTTCATGTAATCTGAACAAGTGCTATCAACTAACAAGTCATTTGCCTTGGCCCGGTAGAAATCACCAGTTTGTTGAAGAAATGCTTCTTCAAAAAGAGTCTCATAAAACTAAAAATAGAAAATAATAAAAATACATCAAAAACACATAAACTATCATCAAAGTAAGCTAAATGCAGTCAGTAGTGGAGAATATTAAAAAAATATATTCATATAGTTTCTATAAAAGTTTCCAAAAAAGTATCTTAAGTGGGTAATCAAGGCAATAGAAACCAATTTAAAAGTTGAAAAAATCATGTATAGATCTGACTTTTATCTGCAAAAGTTTACGGTTGTACCTGTAATGGCAACTTCTTTTTGTATTGTTCCACTGTAACGAATGATATAACAGTTGTGTTGACCTCATGACTTCTTGAAGTCATGCCTTGTCTGTCGTTTGATATCTCATTGAGTGCATGCTGCACAAGACGTTCCTTTAATGGCTCTATCATCACATTTTTCCAACACTCCAATGCTAACTGAAATAGAAAGATACAAAAACTTGGGAAAATTTTGAAAGCAATGTAGGCAGGTTGTTATTGCAAATGCCTAGTAGTTGAAGGTTTATTGTTCAAATTTAACTTATACATCTTAAGAGTTTATCTAATTCAAGATAAACTCTTTAATGAAACTGACAATTTTACGGCAGACTTTACACAAAACTAGAAGGGTGGCTTTCACCATATTGCCATTCCATATACACTATTACCTCATTTAAAAATGCATATATATTGACTGTGTCATTTCGCGTTGGGTCCCATAGTTACTTAAGCTTTTTATAACATGATTGTTTCTGCAGGCAAAAACGCATGGGTCCCCACACACGCAGAGTTGTAGAAATTGTGGTTCACTATAATGTATGTACAGAACAGAAGCAGATATTTTTTCTTTACTTTTTCGAAAACCGAAAATGAATTACAGAACTAATAATATAAGTAACTATGACCTAACCTACAAACTTTAAAAGGCTAGTTAACTGCCAGGGTTATAGGGTAAACACAGCAACAAATTCACCATTATGACATGTTATACACACTGTCTATATTTCATCTAATTCAGACATCTTTTATTAATTTGCCCCATTTTAGAG
>QXVZ01008373.1:0-30922 GCA_008931825.1 Phallusia fumigata | reverse complement strand
AAAAAAGAAAAAAAAAGAAAAAAAAAAGAAAAAAAAAAGAAAAAAACAAAAAACAAACAGAGTGAAACCCCCCCCCCCCCCCTTTGGGAAGGGGACCCATAATAAATACCGTTCCAACAATGAAAAAAACATAAAATCATCAATCTTACCTCCCCAATTTCAAGCATTTGCTCCTTATGGTCAAGGGCAAATCCATACTCAAAGTCAGCTTGATATGGATGACTTTTTTTTACATATTGTGTATTAAAGTGGTGATATAACAAGTCTAGATATGTGGCACCTTTGCTGTAAGTCAACCAGTACCTAAAAACATTCTTATTTTAATAACTGGAATTTTATTGAAAAAACAGCAGCAACCAGCAGTGATAACTGAAAACACTAAAATGCTATCAATTCCCCAACTTTTTCTGTTTGTTAGGAATGTGTTATGAATTGGCTCAGAAAAGACTCAGCTTTTTAGTGTGAAATCGCACAGGATATTCATGTCATTTTTGTTTGGTATTTCATTTGACAACAAAACTGCCAATGCAAAAATTATTATGATGATAATAATGGTGCACTGTTGATACTCTTATAGGTATTTGCAGACAAAATTTAATATGTGCCAAATCAGAAATAAGTTAGAAATGGTAATTAGTATATATTGCGAAAAAAATATTCAGGATTTTTGAAGCAAAACTTACTTAGAATATGTTGATAAAAGTTCCCCTTCAGTGACAGGAACTTTCTAAAAACATATTAACGATAAAGCTGTTTTGTAAGGAATAATGTTTACTTGCTAATACTCTTGCAACTAAAGCTAGTTTTATTATATTTTGTCATGTATTGTTACTCAGCATTTGTGATAAACATTGAAACCGAACATAAATTCACCTCATACAGTTCATTCACATGTCTACAAAGCAAATTTTTTGTTTCCTCATATAACTTTTCATTTAGTGTTTCAGGATTGCCAATGCAAATTGAGTACACATCTCTGGAAATGATAAGTGCAATATGTTACAATCATATTTAATGTAAATTTTGGAAATATTTGCATTGATAATTCATGAGGACATGCAAAAAAAAAGTCACAATAGAGTTTTAGGGGCCTGTGGGTGAACCGATGGATCTACTAGGTTCAAAACAACAGTGCACAGCTTCAGATACCCAGCTATCATATGTGAAAAAATTAAAACATCTTTTAATTAAATATGAGAAACAAAAGACAGAAAAAAAGAATAAAACAAACAACAACCAAATGCATGTAAAAAATGGTACAGGAGTCTTTCTATTCTAGAACAGTTGTTTAGAATCCATGCCTTCTCTTAACAAGTTGGACAATAAAGTTGTAACTATGTTTTAGTACTCCCAAGTTAGTTGTTTTTGTGCAGTACCTATTACGAGAAAACATAATGCACTTACGAAAATCTTTCATTCCAAACCGTTCTTTCCAGGGGTTGAGCAGAGATTACCTTTTTCACAGTTTCTGACAAACGGCCCCATGTTGCAGCAAAATCCACATGTCGAAACATTTATTTACAAATTCATTAACCTTTTTTAAAAGCTGTATAGATTGCCCTTACAGCAAAATAATTGGCATTAAAAAATTTGTCAACAACCTTGGGGTGTAAAGTTCGGTAAAATGTCATTGAGTCAGCACATTTATTAAGGTTGAAGAGTAGTTTTATGTGCAAAAACTCAACACAGATCAAAATAATTGAAATCTGTAATTGTTAAAAAGGTGCCTTTTCCAAAAAATGTGTGTATTAGTAAAACACTTATATACAGGCATTGCTAATGTCGTCTTAACATGTTTTTCTGGTATTTATTTAGCAGCATGTAATTTTGGTTTTGTTTCATTTAATTTACTTGTTTTCTGCACATACTAAACTGTGAAAAATTACCAGTCTCATGTGCGAATTAACCTTTAGACTTTAATTTCATGTAAATTTCAAGACTTGCATAAACATCTAATGCAGCATATTGAATCTGAGTGTCAGTTAATGGAAAACAATCCCATTTACTTTGTCTAACTGAGGCATCTTTTGGCAAGTCCTTGTGTAAAACATGTCTACAAAGTTGAGCCAGACTCCAATTTTCAGAAGTGTTTAAAGCAGTCTGAGCAAACTTGCTAAGATCAACAAAATTATCAAAAACTTTTGTAGAAATATTATCAAAGTCCTTATGTAGTTTCCACAGGTCACCATTAATGTTTAAACCCATTTTTAAAATGTCAGAGTCTTCTAAAAGTGATTTTAATTCTGCTGGGATGGCCTCCATTTGTGACATGTGAAATACATATGCACGGTCTAGTTTTGCGCAAAGTTGTAAAACAGCAATTTTTGGTGTTGGCCCACTGCTAAAGTTAACAGGCCATTCAGCATCCAAAGATAAAACTCCTGAGTTTTTGACAGAGTCTCGAATTTCTTGGCATAACAGTGCACAGTCTTGAATCTGGTGTGAGTATACCACATTACAAGTTTTTGGTAAGATCATTTTTGGATATTCCGCTTGAAATGTATTGCATTTGGACTGTTTCAACATCCAACATGGTAGTTTTCGTGACATATTGGAAAATCTATTAATTCTTCCCAACATCTTTGGATCACCACACTCACACTGTGGCAAACATTCTTATGGCATTAAGCATGCCCGTTTTCCTTAGGTTTTAACAGTTCAAAACTGTATAGAAAGCATGTTGTCATTGTCACAGAAGTATTTTACAGAACATCATTACATTATCATAGTCGTTTTGATTTTCAGCAAAAACCTGTGCCTAATAACAGCTTTTAGGCAATTTTTTTGAAATAAAGCTTAATGCAGTCTTTAAACCACCTTAAACAGTTTGATTAGTTAACCTTTATTCGGCATAATAAATTACTACCAGACCAAAAAATTTTCTTTTGGAAGGGAACAAGGACAAGGTTGCAATCAAATTTTATGATCTGTTTTTATTACCAAGAACCCAAAACAATGTATTCTTCCAACTAAGTTTAGGATAAAAAATAACAATATAATATTTGCTACTACTGCACCGAGGACTAACTACCAACCTTGTTTACATGCTTAAGCTGCCAAAGTTCCAATTATATGCTGCAAGTCAACATGCCCGCACTCACGATTGCTCTATGGCGGCGGCTAGCGGTCATATCAACTTTAGGCGGTTATCATATAAATGGCGTATGGTCCAGTAAAATTGTTTTTTGTTGAACAGGGATGTTCGTTAAAAAATAAAACAAAACGTAAAATTATATTTACCCAAATGATTTTTTATTTAGAATTTTTATTCTTGGGCTGGTTTACTGAGGCAAATACAAAGGATATCAACAATATGTGGCACAAACAAAACTTATTTACATGCAAACTTTGACCAAATGTGTCATACGTAACAGCTCGGCATCACAAACAGTTTTTACGTCGCTAATAAGGTGATGGATATTCTGCCGCAATCACAATTCGGTTCTATTTTGCAGTAAAGTTTTACAAACCTATTGTTTTGGCCGTTGAACTTTTAACACAGCCTTTAACTTTGCAAGCTTGTATTTCTATCCTTTTTTCGAAGTGACATAAAAAACCAACAAGACTTCGGCTTCCAGCTTTCTTATATTGGTGTTTGTCTGTAATTGGTGTTCGGTGTAAGGTTGCTGCAGCTGGGTCATCTTAACATGTACAGCAGTTGTAGCAGCAATTAACAAAGGACAGTAAACATTGATACAACAGAACATAAAAAATACAGTGGCAGAACGCGACAAATCACTGAGAAAGTTCAATTCAAAAAGCAAGCATTAAGATTCTAAATTAGTATGTGCACCACCGGCATTGGTGGGCCATCTAACAATAGCCGAATGAGTGGCAAAATACGTATTCCACGACACACTTTCCCGCTTTTAGACCACATTTTACACAATGGTGTTTGTTTCTGCAAAAAAATGGAAGTACTTCTTTTATAACTGTATTGGATGTTTTCGAAGGTCAAAAAGTAAGATCCAAATAATTATAAAATTACACGATTACAATTTAAAGTACACAATTATTTGCAAAAGTTTTGTTGTGTTGTTGATTTTACTTACCCGTTGAGAAGATTGTAGACACAGTTTGTTGAACAGAGCACGACTTTGCGGAAACATCCCTTATTAATGTTCTCTTGTGGATCTTCATTTTAAATACAGGAGGAATTATAACCTTCGATGATTTTTGGGGTTATAGTTTTGAAAATGAGATTTTAACACTAAAAGCAGATATAGCAACGGGTAAACCCAAAATACGAAGCTTGAACCATTTACCTGCATCTGAATTTCCAATGAGCAAAATGGCGCACAATGTAACAGCACCAAACCACTTCATCAAGCCGTTCTTGAATAAAGTGTAGATATAGCAGTAAATTTATAGTAGGCTACAGTTCTACAACACAAAAACCACAAGTCTAACATATTTAATTAACTACCATTTAGTGACCTAACACACGTTGTTTCCTCCTGCAAGAATTTCGTTTCTGACAAGCTCACTAGCAGTTATTTTTGTCGTCTAAGCCTTTACACAACCAATTTTGCTCGCCAGTACCAGATGTTGCCTTTTTCTGCGGACAGACGGGAAAGTCCCATAAACAAGACACAAATTTCCTGGTGTGTTTGACTCTGATTGGCTGTTTATCTGGTTACTTCGGGTCGTTTTATTCTAAACGCAGGATTTTATTTTTTAGTACTAAACACGGTTTCATTCATTTAGTTTGCATCCGCATTGAATGCAAGTTTACGTGTTGTGTTTGCATAAATTATCAAATCAAATATATTCATTTCAATTAAAAGTTGCATTCTTTAGCTACTTGTTTGCTTAATGGGAACTTGGATTATAAAGCGTTGTAGCGATATTTCGCAAATAAAGAATGCCTGGATTGAGAATGAATAAAAAACTGCTGCAAGGCACTAACTTAGACCGAGGATCATGCTTATACTTGTTGAATGGCTCGGTGTGGCACACATGTGGGACTGCTCAGCGGCAACTAGTAATTTCAAATTTTTATTTCTGATTCACTAATATTTACACGTTGCAATACAAAGGGTTTGTAATAAACACAAAATTACATGATAAGCACTGTATGTTATGCATGTTGTACTCTGTGGTATCTATTCCTCAACCAACTTGTAGACTTTATTATATGCCCACATTCCTGCGCCAAATAGAGGAAAACCATAATGCATCAGACCACAGGAGGCACAGGTAACAGCACATGATCCACAATCGCCCTTCTCCCTGTAACAATAAAAGTCCACGATTAGTTTTTCAGCAGGGGATCATGTATCACTTGTTAAGCGAAGTTGTGTTACTTTTCTTACAATTTCAGTAAACATAGTTTTCGTGTGGGGAGTCTAATTCAGAAGAACTTATATACCATGAAATCAGAATTTTTTTTTTGACTGATCAGCGTTGCGTGCATTAGGACATTTATTTATAAAATGCCAACTTACCCTGAGTATCTGTCATAGCCACACTCCGCTGTACAAAGAACACACTTTTTCGGGCAGTTTGATGCTACATACTCCGCCACTGATGACATTATTGTTGTTTTATCTGCATTGAACACGTGAAATGTCACGCTTTTATTGTAAGGGTTTTAAAAAAAATGCATTAACAAAGTAAAAAAACCTTAACTGTGTTTAAATGCCTACGTTTATCTGTTTACTCACATTGTTACTCTCAAACAAGAAGCATAAACTACAACCACCTGCATGTGAATTTCCAATGAACAAACAGAGGCAGAATGCAGCTACAAACCACTTCATAACGTAAGATGCAGGCATAAAAATAAAATTATTTCTGTCCTTTTTAAAACGCAAAGTCAGCAAGTTTAGACGAAAATTCACCGACAGGCCTGCCTCCTTCACCCTGCAAAAATGTCGTTTGCGTTGCCTTTTTTTTTACAGACCGAAGAGAAAGTACCACCAGCGAAATAACAGTTTCGCTTATTTCGGTGCTGCGTTGGCTTGTCTGTGACATAAGCCAACCATGGACAGGCCATTTAACCCTTCATTGCCCTGCAAAAAGTTCGATACACCCTACGTTTCGGTTTTCTATTATCGCTGACTTTTTTGCAGGCAAACGGAAAAGTCCCACCAGAACGTTGGTTTCTGATTGGTCTATGGTGCGAGGTTACTTTCGGTCATTTCATTGCGACAAAGTTACGCAATTTTTAGACCTTGGGGAAGTACCACTTGCGAGACATCAGTTTCCCGTGTTTTGGTGCTGTGAGGGTCTCTGATTTTGGCATGAGGTTACTATCGGTCAACTTATCGTGATAAATGCAGAAGCCAAATTGCAATAAACCTGTCGTTTGACGCTTCTCACACGAAGACTACGTATCACAAAATGGGTTGCTGCGATAAAGGCTATTTGTCTGACGCAAAGTTGCTTTAAAACTACGTCTTAAGCTGTCCACGTGTTTCGTTGCGGCGGCAATAGACACTCAAGTTGGCCGAGTGGTTAGCGCAAATGTGTGCACAAGGCTGTGGGTTCTAATCCAATCTCGGTCGCTTGTGTTTCCCTGAAAAAGAAACTTAAGCCGCACTGCTCCAAGCCAGAGGGAGGCGATGGGTTGACCCCAATTGAAGTCACCAACTTTCAAAAATCGAAAAAATCAAACAAAAAAGAACCAACGGAGCCGCAATGAAGCAGGTAGCTCGACGGCGGACTCATAATGAGCAAAACGCATTCAGGCGTTGCTCCGCCCACCCCCCTCCCCGAGGATAAAAATGAAAGAAACACACAACTAAGAAGTGGTATTGTCTATCCAAGATTTGAAACTAAGGGCTTTGTGTTGTGACAATTGGTCATGTAGCAAACAATTTAAAGTCACTACAGTCATTATTTTAATACATACAATACTTAGCACAGTTTCATTCATTTTGTTTGCATCTGCATTGAAACCAGCTTCACGTCTTGTGTCTGCATAAGTTTTTAAATCAAATACATTTCTGTTTGTGAGAACGCAATCATGAATCATCTCCGCCGTTCCCAGACACGATTTTCCGCCGTTACAGACTTGCCTGACAGGATTGCAGCAAGCGGTCGGTAGTGTTAGTGTGTCGCAAGTTTTACCAAAACAAAAATGCGTTTCGACAACTTAAAAGAAAGCTCAGTTGGCAATAATCGCTATAAATGGGGCTTTTGTGTGATATAAAAGTTCGCTCAACTGATAAGTCACCAGACCGAATCGCAGAAGGGCAAGAAACAGAACTGTCCATAACCGTTCAGGCAGCCCTTCTTCGCAATATGGTCGAAGCGACACGTGACAAGCTCATTGATACCTGCGGGACGACAACCCACTCCACCTACACACTCCGGCGCGGCCCCCGTACAAGTCATCTAACTTGGGTCGATGATCATGTTTACACCGAAAGAATTGTTAAAAGGTATTTTCGAATAATCCCTTTGTGGATATACAAATGGTGAATCTTTACACAAGCACGATCGGTGACAACCCTTCCCATCAATTCTTCGGATTCCGGGACGTGGCGCTTAAGGGATTGCGTGCAAGGGGTTTAGTTGAAAATCTATCTTTGGTAGGCGAGAACATCCTGTCAACATGGGTTCCTTTATCAAGCTCTGTTGTGTTCACATGTTTTGTTGACACACCGTTTTTAGTTGTCAATACTTAATTAAGTAGGCCTAGAAGCCTAAAATATTGTTGTTCATTTCTAACAAGCTCACTAGCAGTTTATTTTGTCGTCTAAGCCTTTACACAACCAATTTTGCTCGCAAGTCCTAGATGTTGCCTTTTTCTGCGGACAGACGGGAAAGTCCCACCAACAAGACACAAGTTTCCAGGTGTGTTTGACTCTGATTGGTTGTTTATCTGGTTACTTCGGGTCGTTTTATTCTAAACGCAGGATTTTGGAGTCGTGTTGGTTTTTGATTGGTTGACGGTGTGAGGTTACTTTGACTTGTTACGACACATTGAGAAGTCACATTATCGTCTCGCCTCTGCTCCATGTGATTTTACCACACTTGCTCACAACGAACTCAAACATCATACAGCAAAAAATAAAATGTACCATATGCAGGCTTATGGAAAATAAAATGCATTTCATGTTGTCAAAAAGCATTATATTTAGCATTAGTTATGTGTTTAATGTGTTTTATACGTGTTGCATAGACTGGAGCGAGTGTGAAAGATGCATTAAACATGTTAAAAACTGTAGAATGTTAAGTGCTGCAGCCCCGTTTTCCACGATCATTCCTCATGGAAATAAAACTGATTTCCTTTTTTGTTTGTACATCCAATCTGACTTTAAACTGAGTTTGATTCATTTAGTTTGCAACCGCATTGAATGCAATTTTAGGTCTTGTGTCCGCATTTCTCAAATCTTGATTAGGATTGAAGCGTTGTGGCGATAATTCGAAAATAAAGAATGCCTGGTATAAATATTTTCTCCGTATTGGCCGAATTAATGTGAACAAAAAAATGGTTAAAAACTGTTGCAAGTCATTAACTTAGACCGATGATCATGTTCACACTTGGAGAATGGCTGTAAAACAGTAGGTGCACATTAATATCTGCTTCTCTGCTCGTGGGGACTGCTCAGCTAGTAATTTCACATTTTATTTATTTCTACAAGTGTTCATTATGACCTGAATCAAACACAAATGCGGCTGCAACCCTTGGTAGCAGACATTTTTTTGACAATGCTTGTATTTGTGACAAAGAATGTTTACACGTACAAGGGGTTCGTAATAAGTACACATTATTACATGATAAGCACTGTATGTTATGTATGTTGTACTCTGTGGCATCTATTCCTCAACCAACTTGTATACTGTATTACATGCCCACATTCCTGCGCCAAATAGAGGAAAACCATAATACATCACACCACAGGAGGCACAGGTAACAGCACATGATGCACACTCGCCCTTTTCCCTGAAACAATAAAAGTTCATTATTAGTTTTTTAACAGGGATCATGTATCGCTTGGGTGAAGTTGTGTTACTTTTCTCACATTTTTTGACTGGTCAGCGTTGTGCACAACGGCACATTTAGTATGGTTTACAAGTAGATAAACTGCCAACTTACCCTGAGTAAATCCCATACCCACACTTCGCTGTGCAATAAGCACAATCTGGCGCACAGCCTGATGTTACATACACCGCCACTGATGATATCATTGATGTTTTATCTGCATTGAAAACGTTAAAATGTCAAGTTCCTACTGTGAGGGTTTTTAAAAAATGCATTAATGAAGTAACAACAACTCATGTTTTAAGTATCTACGTTTTTTAAAGTCGTTTTGCCCACATTTCAAACACAAAGCATAAACTACAACTACCTGCATGTGAATTTCCAATGAACAAACAGAGACAGAATGCAGCTACAAACAACTTCATAGTATAAGATGCTGGTATAACAACAAAATACGTAAGATGTAGGTATAACAACAAACCTAAACGACAAGTTTAACCATAAATTCAGCAACTACATGCCTCCTTTATTCTGCAAAAATATCGTTTGCGATGCCTTTTTTTCTACAGACCAAAGGGAAAGTACCACCAGCGAAAAAACAGTTTCGCTTATTTCGGTGCTGCGTTGGTTTCCATCCTGTCTGTGACATAAGCTAGCCATAGACAGGCCATTTAACCCAACATTGCCCCGCAAAAAGTTCGATACACCCTACATTTTGGATTTTCTATTTGCGCTGACTTTTTTTGCAGGCAAACGGGAAAGTCCCACCAGCACATTACCCCAACTTTTGTTGTTGTGTTGATTTTTGATTGGTCGACGGCGCTAGGTTACTTTAATTCGGTCATTTCATCACGACAAATTTGCGCAGTTTTTAGACCTTGGGTAAGTACCACCTGCAAGACATCAGTTTCCCGTGTTTTGGTGGTATGTGGGTCTCTGATTTTGGCATGAGGTTACTATCAGTCAACCATAACCGCAGAAGCAAAGTTGCATTAAACCTGTCGTTTAGCACTGGTCACAAGATGACGTATCCTAAAATAGGTTGCTGCGATGAAAGGTTAACTGTCTGACGTAAATTTTGTTGCTTCAAAACCACCCAGAAGTGATTTTAGTTTACTAATGTATAAAACTATGAAGCCAGACACTTTGTGTTGCGACAATTGGTCATGTACGAAAAAATACCACTAATTTTTACGATTTCGTGGTTATAATCGAAACAGGAGGTATAAAACCTATCAGTTTAACTCCTGTTGCAAACAACCTGAGCATAAGTCATGTTATGCTCTGGCAGGGATCAGCCTTTTTGAAACGTGACTCGAGTCAAGAGTCTTCCACACTCTCTCGACTCTAGTTGCTTGGAGTAAATTAATTAGGCCTTTTCTCTAGAGAGCTTAATCTAGCCTGAATTTTCTGAGAAAAATAACTTGAGTCAAATGGTGTATGTTTCTGTTCTTTGTAGTTTGAGGAAGTAACTTCGATTTTATTCCCTGCATTCCATGCGATTCGTCTTGTAACGAAACAGCGACGGGTAACGTCCATCTTTGCCCTCTGTACGCACCGCTGGGGGTCGGTGCATACCAGGAAATATCGTAATGGGACTACATGCGTGGCGAGCGCTTGGTCGAATCGTTTGAGGACCTCGACCCATATACAGACATAAAAATAAAAACCTGATCGGAATTCGTTCTTGGGATCGTACCTGCATGGTTGAACAAAATACATGTGTGTCAAGTACTGTATAATATCTACTTCGAAGTGAATTTGGTCAGTTTCTTGGTGTCAAAAAAACCTGCAGCAACCAAGATGTTTGAGGTTTTTTGGTTACTATCCTAACTAGGCTATCAAGCTCTACATCTTCTGTTAGTTTTAACAAACAATTGTCGCAACTACCACACAACTTGTCTGTCGTATCATAAAGATGCTAATGAACATGTGGCAGCTGTACTCACAAGGCGTAAAAGCAAGGCTACTTTAAACGAGTAAGCTTTGCGTATAATCGAATAAAGACTAAAAATAAAAACCAAAAGAAGAACCCTAAACATACTGCATACCTTTATTGAAGAAAAGTGTAACCCAATGGAAAAGTCCCAACACGAGTTTACTCACTTTTCCGAATGTTTGTTTGTTGATAGGGCATTCCGACAGAATTGAGGCTTAGAGTTGCACAGCAATCATGAATTGCTAAGTTTGGCTTGTTGGCTTTGCCACGTGGATTTTCCGAAACCACATGGTAACCGCAGTAAGCCACGCTTATAGTTTTGGGGTGTCATCAATATACAAGTGGAAATTACTGTCAAAATGTGATCTTATTTGTGTGATGTAACACCGGTGGTAAATTTAACTTGAATATGTAATCTTAAAATACACGTTCATTTACTGTCCACCATACTTTTGGTTCAACCTGCATAATACAAATTGTTTTTTTGAGGTTTTTTTATTACTTTTATACTATTTGATAAAATCGATCTTAGTTGTTAATTCCAAAAACAGAACTACTAAAACAGGTTGATTTAAAAGTTTATTTGAACAAAATCGGTCTTTATTTGAACAAGAAAACCTCGCAAAAAGACCTATTTTGAGTGACGTAGGTATGAACCAAATTGCTAGTTTAATAATATTGAACTTTGCTAAAATAGCTGAAAAACCTCATCAGGTTTCTGACTCACAAAAAAATCCCTGAAGTCATGCAAACATGTTTTTGACAAAAGCCTTTCAAGCTGGAAACTCCTTGGTAACGCAAAAGGTACGCCCCGAGCTATAAAGTTTACGTCTTATTGTTGCGGTTACGATCGATTTCGTGTAAAGATATCCAGCAGCAGATCTTTAAAACCATAATATATTCGCAAGTATCTATCAAGAGTTCCTTGTATCGGCAAATACTGGCCTAATCGAAACCCCTTTTACGTTTTTTGTGTTTATATCGTCGGAACAACGCAGTTGCGTTCCTTTGGCAATTACAACTCCACACGTGAGTGCAATATGAAGGTCGTATGCAGTAGCTATTTTGGCGTCCGTGCTACTATGTGTGAACGCAGGTAAGACGATATAGTTAGTTTTACTGAAGCTGTGTTGTGCTCTAAAACTGTAAATTACATTTAAATGTTTTTTTTGTAAAGTTATGTGAAATGAAAGTGTTTTTTTGCAAAAAATTGGTGCTTCACAAAAACCCTAGATTTCGCTCAATTTAAAACAACTTTTTGCTTATAGTTCAATAATCTAACTTTCCTTATTTACTACCAACCTTGTTTTTATGGACCATTTGCTGATTTTCATCGGCGACGTTTTGCCAGCGGCGTTTTGCGTTGAAGCGTTTTCTCGAAAACTATTTTTTTCTGTCTGCAAAAAAGGGTACAGTTATACATTCCAATGTAACTCACCTTTTTGCCATAAGAAACACAATTGACCAAGAAAGAATTAGAACCACAACCCTCAGAGGACAAGATGTTGCTGTAAATACGATTCGAACCAGTCTGTTAAGCTGGTTCAATGGAATTTTTTACAAAACAATGTTTGTCACCAGTTTTTCTGTCGACCCAAATCCTGTCAGTTTGTTTTGCTAGATGACTCCATTAAGCAAATGTAACATTTTCTTAACCCCTGAGTCAAGTCATTTTGACACACAGACTCAACAAAAACAAACTAGTTTGCAACAAATAACTCAACCTAGGCCATATTGATGTTACCTGTTTTTACTTGCTGTTTTGCAGCTTGCCAAGAGAACGAACTTTACCAGACTCTCTGCGCAAAGTGCGAATCGACCTGTAGCGAAGTAGCGTTAGGAAAACTCCTAGTTTGTCCCCTTATGTGCACTCCTGGGTGTCGGTGCATACCAGGATATTGCCGTGACGACTCAGATCAATGTGTTCTAATCGACGACTATTTCACTGTTCAAGACCCACAACCTTCTCAAGAACCACCACCATAGTAGGGAGTAAATTTATGATTAAGGTTTACTAAAATGTCTTAAAAAAGTTTAAGTTGGCTTGTTTCCTATTTGACAAAAATATGAAAGTTTTCAAATTTCTTGTTTTCAAAGTAGAAAAAACATAGTCCAGGGTTGAAACTAGAATGCGAAAAGCAACTTTTGATCAAATATGATTTTGTTTTAGGTTAAACTGCACAGGAGTGCTGAAGACAAAAGGAGCTTTTCAACAATCTGATTTTTCGAATTGTCTTGTAAATAACTAGTATAGTTGCTTATGTCCAAATTGTGGTGTTGAGTGTTTAACCATAAAACGTAATGAAGCTAATAAAACAATCGTCAGGTACAAATTGGTTGTGTAGCGTGGAAGGTTTTTTGATGTTTTTGGAACGTTTGTACCTTGTTTGTGTGTTCAATTTCAAATCATTTTGGACATTGTACAGGGTAGTCGCGGGCTTTTGGAGCCAAGCTCGACCCATATACAGACCTAAAAAACCTGATCGGGATTCGTTCTCGGGATCGTCCCGGGTTCAAACCTCGTGAAAAAAATACAGACAAACTGTTGGCACTTCCCCTGAATTTAGGGGGAACACAAAACTTTCAAGATTCTTAAACGAGTCGTTTAAAACGATGTTGGAAAAAAAATGAGATGGATCCTGAAAAAAAAACAGCAGAATTACGGTCTCAGGTTACTAATTGGAGCGCAATTCTGTGCAACACAAACAACGCATACTGGTGTCGCAAAATATATACTGAAGTTAAAAACAATCAGCGTTAAAGTTGACATTTGGTTAAAGCACGTTTTAGAAAATGTTTGTAAATCGCTTGGGGCTATAGATTAGAAGTATCTATATTGTTAAATCAGTACTGTAACGGTCATTTAGCAGTTACTACTCTACACGCGGTTGCGATATGAAAGTTCTATGCTGTGTGGCTGCTTTGGCCTCTGTGCTGATATGTGTGAACGCAGGTAGGAAGATATTGGTTTCTTTTTTGTAGGGACTAAAAGTTATGTGTCTGAATATCAAAACAACAGAACCTTCTATGTAATAGAACCAAGTTTGCTACAGCAAGAAATATATTTCACGACGCAAATAGGCTATTTAGGCTCAGGTTTTCACTTAGCATGGGATCTCGGGATTGGGATGAGAAAAAAACTGTTTAATGGCATAAAATAGATGTCACGGCAAGTAAGGCGAAACTCGAAAATACTCTACTACTAATGATAAATTCGGAAATACGAATGAATCATATATATATGCTAAAAATAGATGATTTTGTGGGTTTCAATTTTTTAAACTATAACTAGCAAACCTTAAAAAGCTACTAATCTATTTTGATTTGTCTAAATTCGACATCTAAATGTGTATATAGGAAGCTTTTAGTAACAGCAAATCTGCAAATTTGCTGGAACAATGGTTTTATACACTCGTCGCGTATAAATTTAATCGAGTAAATTACGGTCATGCCCGCTTTAGCTATCCAGGCCAACAAACAAACGAGGCACGTTTGAACTATTTCTTTTGTTTAATCCAGTATTTTTGGCCTCGGGCCAGTTTTTTCTTTTAATTTTATGTTGGTTTCTAGCCGTAAACGCCCTAAGCGTAAGAAAAACTAAGGAGAAATTCATTGTGCAAAAAATAATTAAAGAGATGATCTAAGTGTAAGACATTGAAAAAGGGCATACGTTTTAAATTGTATCCAGCATACGTCTTGCCCTGTTTACCCAACATTAATTGTGAGTAGTCAAGACTAAAAAAAATTTAAGTGTTGATCTGTTTTAGGTTGTGGAAGTAACGAAGTGTTTTACCCGCCCGGAAGTTGTGAAAGTGCTTGTACAAGTTGTGCGTCACTCAGACAACTACCAAATGTCTGCCTTGCAGTCTGTTTGGATGGATGCCTTTGTAAACCCGGATATTGTAGAGACGAGAACAACAGATGTGTGTCACTAGTCCCAGGTAAAAACAGTTTAGGAAAACTAAAACGTTGTTGCTCTAAAGAAAACAAAAATCACATCATTATGTACAGTTTAACTTTATCCTTGTGTACAACAAAGCCCAACTGGATTAGGGTGGGATTTAATGCCGGGTGTACTGCTGTATCATCACTGCCTGGAGTTTTTTTTCTGAGCCACCACTGTGCACAAACGGTATAAATGGATGTCCAGTCCTCCCCAAAACTATTTTGTCTACTAATCCAGTAACTGCGTTTCTGTTTAAGGTCAAGGTCTGACTTTTGGAATTTGTCCACGGAACGAGATTTTTCGATTTTCCTGCGCTCAATGTGACCGATCATGCAGCGAAATAGCATCGGGCAACACCCATCGGTGTCCACTGGTATGCCTTCCAGGTTGCCGTTGCAAGGGAGGATATTGTCGGGACAGCCTGAAACGTTGTGTGCCTATCCCAACCATTACTACGACTCCTGTTTTTACCCCTGCTCCCGAACCAACACCAGGTAGAAGTAAATTTCGAGATACTAAAAGGTTCAAGTTAGGTTAAGTCTTTTTTTATACCCCATACCCCAGCCGTAAGTCATGTTACTTACTGGTAATAAACTCAACTCAAGAACCTTTTTTATGATTAACTCAAGTCGAAGCAGTTTTCTTTGTTGCATTGACTCGACTCGATTTTGAGTCTTCTTCTGGCAATGACCAGAGGCAGGTTTGTCGTCTTTTTCACAGCCTTGGATGTAGTCAAAATATTCTTAACATTAACTTGAGTAAAGTCAAAATTTGTTCCCTATATTGTCTGATTATCCTTTAAAAATCGATTTTGAATGTAGATATTTTAGTTTACCTGATAATGCAATTTAGTTCACCTGAAAAAACGAGCAACAAATATTCATTGTTGGTTTAAAAGTTCCTTTGTGTAAGCAAAACTGTTCATATTCTTGGCAGTTTGTGGAAGCAACGAAGAATATTTTCCGCCTGATAGTTGCGAAAGCGGCTGTACAAGTTGTACGTCACTCAGACAACCTCCACCAATAATTTGTCCTGCCGTTTGTTCGACTGGATGTCTTTGTAAACCCGGATATTGCCGGGACGAAACCAACACATGTGTTTCCATTGCCCCTGGTAAAAACATTTTTAAAAATCAAAACTGTTGTTATCCTTAAAAAACAGAAAAGCTATTCATAGTTTGCACATTTTATTATCCTTAAGCAAAACAAACGTTGTTAGGTCCGTTATAATGTTGCCGATTGGAATCGCAATAACTTTCGAAGCCGAGGTTTAGGTGGCGGATAAAAACTTTGAAACCAATATGTAGGAAAAGACAGGATTTTTTATTTGTGACTACATAGTTGGATTAGTTGCTGCGAAAGTATCTTGCCGTCGACTATAACCCAAACGATCGTTTTGCACAATAAGACCAAATCGAATTAAGTCACAGAACCAACGAAATCACATTAGGCAGAAAATATCGGAATAAATCTTTGATATTGTTGATACAAAACTTAATCTTTCTTTTACCTGCTTTTTTGTAGTTTGCCCGCAGAACGAACTGTACCAGTCTCCCTGTGCTCCATGTGATTCTTCCTGTAGCGATATAGCGACTGGTAGTGTTGAATTATGCCCACTTGTTTGTACCCCTGGGTGTCGCTGCATGCCCGGGCATTGCCGTGACAATTTAAAACAATGCGTCCCAATCGAACCATCACCTTCACCTTCGCAAGAACCACCACCAAGTAAGACGTGGATTTCTAATGGACATTTTTTTAGTTTTTCGATTGGCGATAGAGCACCTGAGTAACTTCGGTTCACGTCTCTTCCACCGGGTTGTCTTGATTGTTCAACTTGAATTAAAAAAACATTTGTTGCAAAAGGAGGTTTCTTTACTTCAATACAACCCATAAGAAAAGACTTAGTTCGAGCTACGATTCTAGATCAGGGTCCTTAATTTTACCCAACGGTCAAAGTTTTTGTAGGCCAAAAGAATTGATATTGGTTTCATCCACTTACTCCAACTGGCGTAATAATAGCTCGATCACAAGACAATTATGTTTTCTCCTGACAATCGCTTGAATGAAGACAGACAGCCCATTCGCAAAATAAGTCGTGCCAAGTTTACCCACTGCCTTCGATTTAACCAAAACTATCAAGACAGTGCTTTAATAGGTTTCAAATCATGTCTTCGGGAATTGATACAAAACTGCAATTGTAGGGGCATGAGATTAACCTGGGACAACAAAACTATCGTTTATAAATAAACCAAAATTCAGCAAAGTATGGGTGAAACCAATCAGTTCTTTAGGGAAATTTTGACTTTTTATTCTTTGCAGTTTGTGGGAGAAACGAAGAATATGTTTCCCCTGAAAAGTGTCTAAGCGGTTGTACCACTTGTGCACAGCTTACACAGCCTCCACCAGTGATCTGTCCTGCGGTTTGTTCCAATGGATGTCTTTGTAAAGCGGGATACTGCCGGGACGAAAACAACACATGTGTACCAACTGTACCGGGTGAGTATAAAACCTAACAGTTTAACAAGTGGAATACTAGGTGGATCATAAGTCAAGTATGTTACATGCTGACAATCGCTTGAATGAAGCAGACAGTCCATTCGCAAAATAAGTCATGCCAAGTTACCCATTACCTTTGATTTAACCAAAACTATCGAGGCAGTGCTTTAATAGGTTTTCAATCACGTCTTCAGAAATTGATACAGAACTGCAATTGCAGGGGCATGAGATTAATCCAGGACAACAAAACTATCGTTTATAAATAGACCAAAATTCAGCGAAGTATGGGTGAAACCAATCAGTTCTTTAGGGAAAATTTGACTTTTTATTCTTTGCAGTTTGTGGAAGTAACGAAGAATATGTTTCCCCTGAAAAGTGTCTAAGCGGTTGTACTACTTGTGCACAGCTTACACAACCTCCACCAGTAATCTGTCCTGCGGTTTGTTCAAATGGATGTCTTTGTAAAGCGGGATACTGCCGGGACGAAAACAACACATGTGTACCAACTGTACCGGGTGAGTATGAAACCTACCAGTTTAACAAGTGGAATACTAGGTGGATCATAAGTCAAGGATGTTACATCTTGACAATTGCTTGAATGAAGACAGACAGTCTTTTCGCAAAATGACTCAAACCAAGTTTACGCAAAACCTTTAATTTAAGCTTCAAGTCACGTCTTCGGAAATCAATATAGACTGGATCTAGTCATGTTACTCTCCCGACTTATTAGGTAATCCAGCGCCTTTTTTGCCAATAACCTGAGTACAGTCCTTTTGGGTGGGGGATCGATCTATGTCAATTTATTCTTAAGTAACTCGAATTACATCCAGCTATTTCTTTGTGGCGCCAAAGTACATTGAAAATATTTAAGGCGGTACTTTGTTTATGTTCCTTGTATTGAAGTGAAGCTATCTGGAGGCAAGTTAGTATAAAGAGATTATTTTATAGCCATGAAATAAGGAGCCAAGCTTTGGTGAAAACAAATTCATCTTTAGACGCCTCTTGCCCCAATAATGTAAAGCTTCGCATTACAATATACCGAAGCAACGAACGATATTTTCCGTCGGGAACTTGCAAAAGTGGTTGCACGACACATAGACAATCCTCACCAAGATTCAAATAGGATAGAAGTACTATCAAAAATACCTCAATAGGTGGAAGTTTTTGAAATTGATTCGAAAACTGGAGCTTTCAAAGCAATTTGAAATTTATCTCCTAGGGCTTGGACTCGAGTATGTTCCCTGAATTACATTCAAGATTTCAGAATTCAAGGTGGATTAAAATAAGACCATTTAAACATGGAATAGGACCGTTTAAAAGCATAAAGCTTTGGCCAAAAAAAATTAATTTTCAGATTTTTTCAGGCTGTGATAATGTAAAACTTCCTATTCTCTGCAGCATGCGGAAGTAATGAAGTATATTACCCACCGGGAAGTTGCCAAAGCGATTGTACAAGTTGTACGTCACTTTCACCAATCCCACCAAAAATCTGCCCTGCAGTTTGTTTGAATGGATGCCTTTGCAAAAAAGGATACTGCCGGAATGCAAACAACAAATGTGTTCCAACAGTTCCACGTGAGTCTACACAGACTATTCGATGCCTGCGTAAAACTTTGTAACTTACAAGTTGCCCCAATAGTTCCCAAATAGGTTTTGCTCGCTGATTATCAAGGTGTTTTTCACGCAGAATGTGGACCAAACATGATTTATTCAGCGCAATGCGGCTTTGAATGTACCTGTTTCAGTTACTGGTTCTGTAGTTTTCGTCCTACATGCCAAACTTGCAAATGCAAGGTTGGATATTGCCGACGAGGCGGAAGATGCAGCAAAAGATACTTTTGATGTTGTGGTCAGTAGATGTACTTTACTTCTGGCAGAATAGATGTATTGTTTGTGCAAATTAGCATTGTAAGTTTGAATTTAATATCAGCATGGATATACTTTTCACAGCCTACAAATCTGATATTTTGTTTAAAACATAGAATATGCAAAAATCTGTCCACCATCATGTGTTTGTTTTAAACTGAGAAGCACAGGCGGAAAAAATGCCCAAATGGGCTTTTGTTTACATTAAGGCCGTCGAGTCGCTCGCTTTAGTAATTTGTTTGTTTTTAACCGATTAAAGTCTCTTAATTTGAAGCAAAAGTTTTGCCTTAAAAAGATCACAGAAGATCGAGCAGGAATTTTATCCACACAATACAACTTTGGTATAATCGTAATTTATTTTATGTCACAGCAGTGCAGATACTTGGTGAAGACGAACGGAACTAGACAACAATATTGTGTGTTTTCAACTCCCATGTAAATAAACTGTTTGTTGCATACATGCGTATTGTTTTCTTCGTGCCATAAAACGTACTAAATGTGATGTCGTTTTAACCTGCTCGACAAATCAAAGTCCTGCAACTAGGACTACCTTAAAGGGTAATAAACAGAAAGACTAAATAAAACAAGTTTAGCGCATCACCGGATCAACACTAAAAAACACGTAAAACATGAACCCCAAAACGCACCATATGCATTTCGTAAATTGTTCGTGTTAAAATATTTGTGTTACGTTTTCGCAGGCAAAAATACGATGGCATGAAATCAAGCAGATTAAAAAGAATAGTCCTCTTGTCACAAAATCAAATAGGCGAAGCACGCGCGCAGTGCATATAGCAGTACTCACCTAAACTTTAAAATAAAAAACCCATTTTTCTCTATTACGCCATGTAAAAGATTATGAAAGAATTTCGTTTTTGCAGCAGGAAACGGACTATTTTAATTAGTCATATTGCAGTGAAGAAATCCAGTAGCGATTTAAGATGATTTTTGCACAACTATGTAGTGTAAATGTGATTTCACAACACATTAGTTTTTTAATGCGCATAATAAACAGTTCTTCTGCCCACCACATGAAAATAGTGTACTCTACATCGGATAGGGATCATTGAATTACCTTTAAAACGACTGCTTGGGCGAGATAACATTAGGGATGTTCAATAGAATAGCGAGTCCCAAGGATTAGAATCAACCTATATTCGAATCTGCCGTTTATATTCGAGTAATTGGAACCAATATTGTTTCATCCAAAACAGCGTGTAAACGAGCGTGCGAAATTCGAATGCACTTTGCGTTGATGCAAGTGGCATTCACAGACGCAACAGCGCCGATGCAACGCCGTTAGTTACCTGTTTTACTCAGCCGTGAGTATCGCAACGAGATTGAACTTTACGCAGCATCTGCAGCAATTCAGAAGTGTCGTTATTCCTACAACTATTTCTGTATGTTTGTGGTGACGTTAGGGTGGAAAATAGTAATTGCCTTACTGCTCACTTAGAAACGTTTTAAAACCTTTGCACGTACACCTCACGTTGTTTAGTCGTTTATAAGGAAATCACACTCGGTTACAGGAGATGTAATAGAAGCCAAGGGGTACTTCACTTAACTAAGTTAAATAAACTGTATCTTTTAACGTTACTTTGTTACTTGCAATTCTACATGTCATTCTGCCAAAAAACATAGGACTTGGATTCGATATTCAGGATTTCAAAGAACTATTCTAGAATACCCAGTTATTCTGCTTTGAACATCCCTAGACAACAATAAACAGTTTTTGCTTCTTTAAAGAGAATTTTTTCTTTTGTGCATTTACTCTTAAAATGCTCCTTTTGCTCGGGTTATTTATAAAAGTTTCAAAACGCTCATCGGATTTTGGGAGATTGTTGGTAAACAAACTGCTGAACACATGCCTTGTTGTTATCTCGTGAAAAATTGAAAGCTGCGTGAACATGTCTACCGTCCATCAAACCAGACCGAGCTAATCACGACTCAACTCTGCTGAATTTGAGTAACAAACAGATTGCAGTTTAGGGTCATTGGATTTAATTGTGGTCATAAAAAATGCAGATATTTTGGTAAGTTTCTTTACTGGTTTTGGTAGTATTTTAAAATGCTGTATGGGTCACTTGTTGCTTTAAAGCCTAAACAAATAGTGCAGTCTACTAAAAAAGTTAAACAACTTTCACACAGGCACCAGCACTAACAATGGGACAAATCTCATCAACCTTAAAAGAGTTAAAATGTGATGATTCAGAACGTATTAAACAAGTCAATCAAAGAACTTCATCATACGAAGGTTCCACTACTTGTGGAACACAAGTGTCACAATTATTTAAAGGGAAAAATCACTATGCAAAAATGTTTTTAAAACTCAACATAATGCGACAATCAAGTGAGAGCTGCTATATAGAACTAAGTTTCAATTTTTTTAAGTGATTTATTGCTTTAAAAGAGAATAGTGAAAACAATAAATCCAGTTTTGTGTATGTAACAAGAAGCAAATGCTTCATATGCAAGAAACTTCATATGAATAGTTTTTAAATGTACAGCAATTCGCACACAAACATGATAAAATGCTTAAATTTATGGCAATATAATGACCTGAAAGGGGCATAAGTTTCAGCAGTGCAATTTTTTTGTGTATATTTTTTCTGTTGAACAGTGTAAAATTAGAAATTGATACTTTTTGTTTTGGTTTAAAGGTACATTGACCGATGTGGTAATACGATGTTGTAATCAAAGTTTTTACTGTCATTCGTTGGTGTTGAAGGTGAGGTCAGAGTACTTCAGGATGAAAAGTTTGAGAGATGAAAACAGTTGAGTTTTGTTTATTTAGCAAATTTCATGCACTATGCTGTACAATATATTTGTTATTGTCAAAAATCTTTTCACCTGTCTGTCTGCACATTTATAAAACTTAGTGAGTTTTATTTAACAACAAATAGGATTGGTTTTGCTAACACTTTGTTGAATGTAGGTTTAATGTAATAAATCAGTAAGAACATAATTGTACTTACTTCGCTGTTTTCTAGACTCAGTTGTCCAAATTCTTGAGGAAGAAATGAATCCATTGGTTGTAGAAAGCCTGCTTGGTTTCATTTATTCAGGAGAGATTAAGATTCCTAAAGAACAGTTGCATGAGTAAGTTTGTGTACAAATCACCTTAAATAAAACTCCACTGCAACTTGAACAGAAGATGTTTATTTGTTAAATGGCAATCTAAAACAGACAATTACAATGCACTTTTCAACAATATTTAATCCAGTGTTAAAGAACAGCAAATCAATATTCATAAAATTGACCAAAACCTGTCTTGTCAAAAAATATTTTTTCAATAAATTTATAAACAGGTATTTACAAGCTGCAACAAAATGGGATTTAGAAGGAATTTTGTCCTCACAGAAAATTGTAATTGCCCAATATGGTGATAGCACATCTTTATTTCAAGAGGTTTTTACAGAAGAAGAAATGATGCCACCTTATCTGCACATTTTACAGCCTGACTTTGAGGAGTCTGTACAACCCAAGTATGATCAAAGTAGTGGCATTTTGTGTCAAGGTTTGAATTAATCTCAGAAATAATAACATTGTCATAAAATACATGTGGCATATTAATAAACATACCATACAATTTTGCTGTATTTATTTCTTTGTTTAACACCATAACCCCAGCAGTTACAGCGCTATCCCCCTAAAATGGATCAAAATATTAAACAACATTCAAACTGGATGAAATTTAAACAGTTTGTACAACATGCCATTGTGATGTATCAGTTTGTTTGGATTTTAATCCTAGTTACCCCTGCATTTAGGTCACTACACTTTATCTAGAAATTGGTCAAAAAACGTAACATTGAATGCAAATATTTATTTCAGGTTAAAATATTACCTACAAATTCATTCGCAACAGGAGCTAGATCCAGAATGGAATATATTACTTTGTACTCAGGAAGGTGATAAACTTCCGTGCCACAAGTGAGTTTGTTTCATGTTTGCTACAGATACTTTACAAGAGCCACATAATGCATCTCTTGAGCACATAATACGATGTTTCTGAACGAACTAACTTTATCAAACAATTCTTCAATTTAAATGTTGTTTCATCAGAGAGCTCCTGGCAAGTTTTGGTGAATATTTCTATGCCATGTTTGGTACATTGGCATACCGAGAATCTTACGAGAAAGAAGTGGTACTGCAGGATATTGACTCCTCCACACTTCGGTAATATAACACTTTAATTGGCCTGCACAAATGCATGTGTTCATAATTTCTGTGCATTACCTGTGTTTGTTTTAAATATTATCTAGATTGTTGATTGGGTATATTTATACTTCGGAGATCAAATTAGACTATGGCAGTGCTCGAAATGTAGCAGTTGCTGGAAGATGGATGTTGGTTCCGGAAGATCTTATTGATGCTGCACAAACACATTTGGTTACCATAAAATAAATCTTATTGATTGACAATGTTACTAGTTAAATTGCCATGTTTGCCTGTTTTACTCATCATTTGCAAATAGAGAAAGACAATATTGGGCTATGCTTAAATTTCTGGCTTTGTTGCTGTTCTAACGAAATTTTTGTATTTATTTGATAGTGGATGCACTTACATTTGAAATAATTGGATCTGTTCCTTTTTCACCTGGTATAAAACAATGGCCCTTCAGTTTTTGGCATCGAAAACCTTAAACCGTTTTTTTTTTAATTTAACAGCAACAACATATTTTTCCCAGGTTAACCTCATCACATTCTACAATTGCCTTGAAACCATATTATTTGCAAGAAACTATTCCTTTGCCCATTTGCTGCAAGAGGCAGAAAAGGTTGCCTACTGCCACCTAGAGGAAACTATGAAATCAAACTCTTTCTGTTGTATTTCATTTGATTTTTTATGCGATTATCTTTCAAGTGATCAGCTGTGTGTTAGAACAGAGAAAACAGTAAGTTAACAAAATAAAAGATACATTCTCTTAAGTAAACATGGTAAATAGTATTTTTCCTTTTCCTATTTTTCCATCAATTTTTTGCAACATTTTTACTTTTTTAGTTTTTGTTTCTGTAAAAGCTGTACAAGACCTTATCCTTTATTTTTTCTATTTAAGGAACTAGTTTGTAGCCACAGAATACAGGCTTATTTGGCATATGCCTTAACTGACTAAATATTGTTGACACAGGTGTTTGAGGCAATTATGAAATGGTTCAATGGGGAAGGTAGGAAAGAAATACTAGTAGCAGTTAGAAGATGTTTATGAACTTCATTGATGTCTCCTGATGAATTGCTCTTTTGTATTAGTTTTCCATTGAAAGGAAGACGTACAAAAGATGTTCCCAGTCGATACATGAATGATACAAGAGCTATGCTGAGATCTGTCTTAACAAAAACCCAAACATTGCCAGCTGAATTGAGATTTAAAGTTTGTGGTGATAAGTTGCGAAATTGCCATCAAAAGGTAAGAGCCCTACATAATCAAGTTGTCTGTGTGTTTGTTAGACTTTTGTGCCATTTTGCACCCAAATGCAAAATTGGATAGTGTAAATTTGAAGTGCTTGGGCCTTTACGCATAAAAATTTGACTTGAAAACAACAAACGTCTCATGTATGAAACCTTGTCACTTAGTTATAAAACATTTGTAAAATGTCTTTTTAGATTATCCTAGCTGTTATTCCCCGAATAAGTGGAGGTACAACCCATCTCAATGTTATAAAGTATGTAATGAAATCTTGAAAACCTTAAAAGCAGTGTTTCATACCGGAATGGAACGGAACGAAATACCGAAACGAAATAAATAAATTTTGGTCCAATTACCGGAACGAAATAACGAAATAAAAAAAATCAAAATACCGGAACGGAACGAAATACCGCTATTTTTTATTCCGGTATTTCGGACTTGACATATACCCCGGAAGAGTTGCTTGAAATTTCGTGTTTGATACCTAACATTATCCTTGTGTTTATTTTATCCCAAATGCTCCGATAATGTTTGTCAGGAGTGGAGGAGTCATCTATTTGATCATAATTGTTACGTGTTATGTGACGTAATAACCACCAAACAACAACCTTTTGTGTTTCAACATGCTTACTTTGTTCGGTTGAGAGCTTGTTTACACTACAGGTAATTAGATTTGACAAAAAACACAGACTGAAATACCGAAAAAATACCGTTATAATTTTGTTTCGGTCAGACCGGAACGAAATTAAAATATCGGTACCGGAACGAAATACCGAAATAAATAAATTGCCCAGACCGAATAACGTTATTTCTTTTCGTTCCGTTCCGGTATGAAACACTGGTTATAAGTATCCATTCTGTCATTTCCTTGCATAATTTAAAATTAAAAAAAATTTGCTACTATTCTGTACATATATTCACAATACCCTACAGTTATTTATACAACTTGCATGTGGAGGGACCCATGCGTTCCTGCCTGCAGAAACAAACATGTTATAAAGGGCTCAAGTGACTATGGGATGGGACCCACTGTAAAATGACATGGTGAAAATATTTTTAGATGGGGTAATAGTATGAAAGGCAATATTGTAAAAGCCACCCTTCGTTTA
The DNA here is from genome assembly GCA_008931825.1 of Phallusia fumigata. Taxonomy (NCBI): domain Eukaryota; kingdom Metazoa; phylum Chordata; class Ascidiacea; order Phlebobranchia; family Ascidiidae; genus Phallusia; species Phallusia fumigata. The sequence goes on along the minus strand of QXVZ01008373.1, from coordinate 5,225 downwards.
ATAGTTGGTACAATGCAACTTATTTTAAGTATTCCTGTTCTGCCCCAAACGCAATCGACTCCGCGGTAAGGATCAATCTGCGTCTTTGCAGTAGCGTTTCGCTGATTAAAATTAAGCTGAATTGCAGTGGTAAGTATTTTAATCAAATTAATTTATCTCCTTGCTTAGCTTTGAAATAATCCTAACGAAAGTAGTAACAGAAAGAAAACACAGAGTATACATTCTGTAAGTAGGTAATTTGCACAGGGGCTTCGGGGCGGATTTGTCGATCCCTCCCCTATGGTTTAAATCAAGCTTTGAGGATAGAGGTTGTAACTAACATGGCTTTAAAACGATTTGGTTGGATTTTTGGAAGGTAATCTTTACTGTTTGTTTAAATTTTTTACTCAGGATTTACCCATATGTAGCGCATGTACACGAAACATCCCTTAACTTGTGCTGTAAGGCCACTGCAAGTTGTTGATGCCTCCTGCTGCAGTTCGCCAATTTACTTCTGGCATAGTAAAGTTAAAGTTGACTCTAGTTGGTCCGATAAACGGGACTGTGCTAATTACGATTTAATAATGTTTACGAGAAGAAAAATGAAATGAAATAATAATTCAAGTTGGTTTATAATGACCAGGTAATGAGGCACCGAAGCAAAACCAGATACATTTTTAGATTTTTATGAAACCGTTTCTTCAAACCGTCCTAAGATAAAAACAGGGTAATTGCTTTTCACCCCTGCAACGCATATTTCTCCCTGGTGCAAAAGCAGCTAAACGCCAACACTGTGTTACGGCTGAATGGAGTGACGTCCGCGGGGCAAGGGGCAAGGAACTCGAACCAACAACACGCTTAAACCTTAAACAAAAGAGCGAGTGCGTACGCGCATTGTGCACCTTCCTCGTGGCTGCTCCTGTATCTTTCATTACGTCGTCTCGCCCTATTGAGCTTGCGTGCGCCAATAAAGGCGGCTTTCCACAAATAGAGGTAGAACAAACACGCAGATGCGGTTGAGCACCAGTGCCGGGTGTTCTAGTCGCTGTGGGTTCGTGTGCAACGCCTGCGGAGAAATGGCTTAGGCCGACGCACAGACCGACGACGGTTTTCCCAACCCCAGATTGTTTCTCCACAAATATTATTGATGGATTTTTCCCCACATGCACACAAACTACTTAGCAAAGTCATCGGTGTGCAAACAACCAGCGTTGCAACGAAAAAATATTTGAAAGCAACGTTGTTAATTTCTTTCTGCAGTAGGATTCTTGCTTTCGTTGCCATGTGACAATCTTGTTACGCTAAAAAAGTTCGGCGCTTTAATGAGTTTAATTCTAGAGCATAATCAAATTTCTTACGTTTAATTATTATTACCAGCTTCCTATGCGTTAGTACGGTTTGGTGTCGCAAAGCGAAAAAGTTTTTGGATAATCGCATCAAACAACCTCANCAGGAACAAAGTGCGTCGTATTGTTTCTTTGCTAAAAAATAGACCTTGTATTAATGTGGGAAATGTTCAATGTGTCTTTTAATCGTATTGTTATATTAATACCAACCAATTTAGGTATTTTTTCTACAAACAACTGAAGTTACCCCAAAAGTATATGTCTTGTGGCACGAACAAACTTATACGCTTTTGCGTTAAGGAAACCGTCTCAAATGCACGTTTGAACTTTCGCGCCTTATAACCTATCGGTCTATGCCTCCTCCTACACAAATAGTAGCGCGAAAAGACTTACTTTCAACTCCTAAACCATGGTTGGTTAACGTGGATGTGCTTGTAAAACAGGCTGCTTCGTCCCAGATAGACCAATAAACATCAAGGGCTGTAGATTCCATTGCTTTTACGTTGAAAAGGTTCAAAATCCTAGAAGTAAAATGAGTAAAATTTACAACTGTACTTATGATTTGACATTGAACGTTTATGCATTTTTAATTGAAAATTTATGCAAAAATAACATTAACAAAAATATAAAATACTTAACTTGAACGTAAACAGTCCTGAAATTGGATCTAGTACCCCATCCATCTTCTGCAAAAAAGGTTGAATTGTTAAAACGAAGTCAATCATTAACACAAAAACTTAAGTTACACTTAAAAAACTTTAATTTATATGCAAGCGCTGTCATTTCTGGGTTCTGCCCTGGAGCAGACATGTCCAGCGATGATGCAATATACTTACATAAATGTCACCGATGTATGTTACATTTGATGAAAGTTAAATATCACTTACCATAGGTCCTTCAAATGTCAGCGGAACGGACATTGAGTAAAACAGTTTTTACTACCTACAACATTTGACCACTCTGTCGAAAAAAATATGTTAAACACTCTTCTTGCCTAGTAGGCTATAAGCTTTATTCTTTTTGCGATCTTACACATGTCCAAGCTATCTCGCCCAAACTGAACTGCGCAACGCTGGCGAAACGTACCAGCTTCCTTGGCGTTAGTACGGTTTGGTGTTGCAAAGCGAAAAAGTTTTTGGATAATCGCATCAAACAACCTTAAAGCGTTAAAGGATGTAGATCATGCGTACATTAACTTTTAATGCTAATATAAACACTGACATCTAGTGACATTTTCCGTGTTATCAACCTGCTACCAACTATGGGCATCCACAACAGCTGAAAATTTAAATCTGGCCGGCGATTCAAAAATGTTGTGCACGAGTGACATCGCGCGGATAATTGTCAATTGGCAACGAAATGTTTTGTAGTGTTGTATGGGTCGTCGCGCATTTTTTGACTGGAACATTGACTGGGTTGAACGATTTCACCGTGACAAAAACAGGTAAAATCTGTAAGATCGTCTTGATCCTTGAGTTTATCTCGTTTAATTAGTAAAGTAATGGCAGCGACACATAGGTGACCAGACGTCCTACCTTGTTTAGGGCAGTCCTGTTTTTAATCATTTTGTCTTCTCTCTGGTTCCTTTCTAAAAAGAAATGTATAATTAGTTTACGAATACTCACTGAGATAACTTAAATACCCGCTTCCGCAGCCCACTTAACAAATAGTGCAAAACTTTTTATAGCCATAAGAAAAGAAAATAATCACCCGAGAGAAAAAGCATGAGTTGGTTGGAAAATGAACCTTAATCTAGCCTAGAGTATTAATGCGCATAAAACGTACAAAAATATTGCGCACAATTGACCAATCCATAGATCTTGCTAGGCCTGTTATGTCGTGCAAGCAAAACGATTCAAGAAACGTAATTTCGGCTATACGCTGATAAGGTTTAAACTTCGGCAGCAATGCTGCAAACTTTTGAATCCTAGTAGGTTGTTTTAAATAGTAAATAGCACCTTTCAAAGAACACTATGAAATTAATAAATGCAGTGATTTGTTAACAGGGAGTCGAACCGCTTGTCATATGGGTTCAGGTTCGGTTCGGGTTTGCTATTTATTGTTTTTAAGGGTTCAGGTTCGGTTCCGGTTTTACGAAAAAAATATTTTCAGGTTCGGGTTTAGTTCCGGTTCGGACAAATCAACGGGTCCGAACCGGTTTGCGGTTTTTGAACCGGTTTAAATGTCCCTTTTATTTTTTTTCTAGCTACTTCCTGTTTTACTGCACCACCACTAAGGACAACGTTTATGTTCTTTAAAGTTACCGGGCTGACTTGCGTAAACGTGAAATAAATAGGAATTAAAAACATTTTTTTATTTTTCTATAGTTGCTAAACGTAACGTTAATTTTTTATCAGAAGTACATCTTCAATAAACCGTATTCTTCATGTTCCCTCTTTGAGAAGAATAGAGTTTATATTTTAGGCATGAAAATGCTCTTTTATCACCAACTTATGTAGCCGGAACACCCATTACGAAAGTCGCCAACCGATAATTAAAAACTCGGGTCTTGCATCTTTTCTTTCTGCCAGCTAAAATGCTAGCATTTTTCAAAGTCGCGGTTCAAGCAGTAACGAGTCTAAATCGAAAGCATAACCTTTGTAGGTTGGGTGGTGGAGTTTTACCTTGTTCTCTTATTTGTTGTAATTCGGAGGCCTAAATTTACTTCCCACCATGTTAAAAGATGTGCTACAAAACAATACGATAATTAGAAGAAAGATCAAAACTTTAATCTAACTCCATTTGTTTATTCGTTCAAACTACCTTGAAACTTGAAAAGCCTGACAGTGGCCTGCAAAGTAACATCAATAATCCATTCTGAGAAATTTTTCCCCAATCAATTTAAGTTGCACATTTCGTTACTATTACGCCACAAACAAAAAATCAATCTTTTTTTGAAACTTTTGTTCTAAATCGACAATTTTTGTGGTGGTAATTCCGCAGAATAATAAAGGCTGCATTTTTGCTGGTTCGGTTCCTGTTCAGGTGCAACGCCAAACGAAATATAGGGTTCAGCTCCGATTCAGGAAAAAAGTTTTGAGGAAAAATAAATTTCCGGTTCGGGTTTAACGAAATAAACCGTTCAAACCGGTTCGCGGGTTCGGGTTCAGTTCCGGTTCGACTCCCTTCTTGTTAAGAATGGTTATTTTATCTGAGATAAAAACCGGTACTTACTCATGCATGTCACGATATGGTTAAGTGAATTCACTTCAATACAATGAGTTGGTAACCATTGTCATTTCGGCGAAATCGAAAATACAGAATAGCGTAAATTTTTTACGCATCACTGCGCAAAGGTTTCAGAAAACATTTTTAAAATTAGCGGTTCCATAACGCTCACGTACCTTACGTAAACGTTGCAAAAAAGCGTCCCGTGACGTCACAATCAATAATATGACCCAACATGACAATCGTTCTCAGGCAACGACACAGTTGTACGAAAGAGCTAATAGTTTAAACTACCATGGAGATATTTCTAGTTTCAATCCCTATTTGCCATCGAAATGACTTTTACCGAGACCTTCTGACATGGGTTACCTGTATGTATTAATGCATATATATTTGCAATATTTCGGAATGAATAAAAATACATTCCGCGCCCAATATTTTTCTGCAAATTGACACAGTTGTACCTAAGAGCAAGTAGTTTCAACTTCCAGCGAGACATTTGGGGCCTTAGTCCGTATTTGTTAGCGAAACGACTTTTACCGATACCTTTTGACATGGGTTATCTGTATGTACAAATTCATATATATTTGCAATATTACCGAACAAATCAAAGTACATTTCGCGCCAAATATTTTTCTGCAAATTGGCACAGTTGTACCTGAGAGCAAGTAGTTTAAACTTCCAGCGAGACATTTGGGGCCCTAGTCCGTATTTGCCAGCGAAACGACTTTC
>QXVZ01008369.1:0-12950 GCA_008931825.1 Phallusia fumigata | reverse complement strand
ACGTCCTCCGAATCATCCCGGGTCAAACCACATAAAATACATATTATATTTATGTAAACGTACTGCTGGATCTTGAATGTTGAATGCTTGGACGTCGGGTGTTTTAATACAGTGGTACCCAACCTTATTATTACACCTTTTTTAATACATCCCCTTTGCTTATTTGGGAACGTTTCTTTCGTCTCCTACTAGACAAGAAAGGACATGAAGTAATGTTAAAGAGTTTGAAACCACTGCTCTACGTAAAACAAATCTTACACTTCAATCTTACATCATAAATAACTTAACCATTAAGTGGAAATTCCTTAATTTATAAAAGTCCTCTCATGGGGAGGAATCATCCCCGGTTGTGAACCGCTGGTTTAATTTATCGCCGACATCCACCTCTTTAATTTTCAAGGGAAAGTTGAAACAAATTTTGTTTAAATTTATTTAATTGATGAAAAGGGTATAGTTCGCAAGTNGAACCGCTGGTTTAATTTATCGCCGACATCCACCTCTTTAATTTTCAAGGGAAAGTTGAAACAAATTTTGTTTAAATTTCTTTAAATGTTGATAAGGGTATAGTTCGCAAGTTTCGATAAATATTGTCAGGAGATGGGGAAGGCAGCCAATAATTTTGATGAAAGCAAAGTAATTTGTGGGTTAATGCATGGTTTAACACTAATTATTGCTGTAAATGCATAGAAGTTTGGACAATAACAGTAAAAGTGCTGTTTTTTTTCTTGCAAAAAGCCAAATCAAGAACATGTAGCTGGAAGATTCAGGGAGCTTGACCCCTTTGGTCTACCTTGCAACGCTGAATGACCCGTCTCATAACGCTTGGAGAACCATTGTTGTGTAGGAAAACTTATAATCAGTGTCCTTTTTTTGCGTCAATGTGTTTTTTAATATTTTTTGGTCAGCTTCTCCTCAGTTGAATTCTAAAGGTAGTTGTTTCCCAGTAACTTACGCCCAAGTAATGTTAGGTTACTGATAAAAATAGTTAGCAATTAGTTAAGGCCTTGTGCAAGAATGTCGCAAGTGCCCTTTCTCCCAACTTGATCATTCCAGTGAACCGACAGCATAAAGTTTCCAAACCGCCCGCAAGGTCAGGTAATTCCAAAAAAATCGCAACGGCAAAGTCAAATGACAGAGCGATCTCTTTCATCTGAAGGATTCAACTTTTGCCTTCTTTTCGCACTACAGCCGGAGGTACAGGTGTGTATAAACCCTTGTCGCGAAGTGCGTCTTATCACTATTCGAGGTTCGCTGTGATAATAGCGTTTAGTGGCGGCATTGTCTTCTTTGTGGCATTTGGAAAACTTTTGTTGCAAAAGCGGTGTAAGAAAAACTTTTGTTGCGAGAAAGCTGCAAACTTCAACTTGTAAGAAAAAAGGGCGATTAAACAAGAGAATAAAAGGACAAACTTTTGTTTTGACGACTCTAAAACGTTTAAATTTGACTGCCCTTGCGATTTTAAAGCAGTTGAAAGTGTGTTTGGCTTAAAATATGTTACGTGAAAAAAGTTATTTACACTGCAGAAAAAACTAAAATTTACGAAAGTGAACAAAAAATTAAAAATAGTTACGAAAGTTATAGCAAACAGACTGGCCGATATAAATAGCCTAGCGTGCAAGCTGTGACATAGAAATTTTAGGTTGCCCTAGTTTGGTTGAAACCCTTGTAAAATGACTTTTTTATTATATCTCAGCGTTGTCATGACATGGTGTTCTTCGCTATTTGGAATTCCGAAGTCTTGTTCACTACATGCTTCATTTCCGATAGTTATGAAAGGAACGATTTAAATTCTTTTGGACGATAAACTGACGGACTAAACATAATTTTGCGGTCGCATCGTTGGCTTGCAACGTTATATGTATGTGGCATGTATTTCTAGTTAAAGTTTTTTAGACATAAAGAGGCAGTTTCAGTATAAAAACAGGTTGTTAGAATAAAAAACCTCAGGTTTAGTCGAAGTTTTACTGTGACAAATATCGATTTGAGATAAATCGTCTGCAGAGAGCGTAGAGTCGATTCAAGCGGTAAAAAATTGCAGAATTTAATTCAAATCGAGAACTTGACAATATCACCGTCTGTAGCTGTCGCACTCAATGATTCTTACGCAAGTCATAACTTTATTACGCTACAGTTAATCATCATCGTGGCAAGCAAATTTAAAACAACTGGCTTGTCTGGCAGGTTTTGGTACCTAGCTCGTTACACAGCATATTAGCTGCGCCGTTGCCTTCATGACTAAGCGATTTGTCATCGATAATTTTATAATGGATGCCGCATAGTATTGTTGACGGGCAAAATTGTGTGTCATTATGTATGATTGTACAGCACAATACGTAGAATAACGAAAATCAGGACCTGATGATGCACACCGACAAAACGCTATGTGATAGGCACTTGTAATGGCAGGCGTTATTGTGAAGAAACATATGTGTCGAAATATCTGAAAAATGTCAAGGATAAGTGTGTTACAATAAGGGCCTCAACAAACTCCAGTTAGATTCGAGTGACAAAACAAGGGCTAAAAGATAATACAGCAATTTATTGTGCGCTTATCGGAGTTGGCTATTTCAATAATTAACATTTTTGCTTTTACTTTGAAGTCACGTTTTCCAGGTAATAGTAGGGTTGAATTATCAAGATCTTGCAATGGCAAATGGTAGCACTGTCGAAGAACAGCTTTCTGTGTTGCAAACCAACGTCGATCAGTTTTTCCTCATAATATGTGGCGTTTTTGTGCTGTGTAAGTAGATTTTGCCACAGATATATCTAATATGAAGCGACAGCTAGAGTAACAAATGATAAACTGGCGCAAATATCGTGATACATTTGGATTTCGTTATGCGACAAAATCTTGGCTTCAAATCCTTGTCCAGAGATTGTAGTAGGGCAATAACGAATTCGCTATTGGGTGCTGAACGACGTAGTATGTATCCAAAGACTATTGATAAATTTACAAATGTTTGTAAAACTCTTACGCGCCAAATACAAAGCGCAAAATCTTAGGTTTTTCAAAAGTTTAATAGTAAAAAAAACGACTACACTGATGGATACATTAAAAAAAACAAGAAAAATTTGGTTTACCTTATTCGGTTAAACCTGCGATGATTTTGACTGTATCGTTACGATGACTTCATTCGACATTAATAATAATCGTAAACTGAAATTGCGAGCGATCTCCACGCAGTGAGTAACTTGTTATTAGAACCAGTTCAATCGTTGTCGAGGAATGTCATTTCGGTTTTTGCACTCCGCCATCAACACCTAAGCATAATATTTTCAATTCGGTGATAACCCAAGATAACCCGGACGAACGTTCCAGGATGTGTCACATAAGCGAAAATCACTGCCGTCTTTTTAAACAACCTGTCGTATTCTGCCTTAAACCTTGTTTGGAAGGCCCGCCTACTATGCAGACGGTTGCCGCTGTGCGCTTGTTTTCTTGGTATATTTATTAAAAACGTACGGGCACTCGCAAATGGCATACCGAAGATGCCGTTTGAATAAAAATGCATTTCAGTTATCGCTGATCTTTTGCAATACGGCATACACGTCGTTGCACTAATTTTCTGATTTTTACTTTGCAGTCATGCAAGCTGGTTTTGCCTTTCTTGAAGCTGGATCCGTGCGCAGTAAGAATACGACCAACATTATCATGAAAAATGTTCTTGATATATGTGAGTATTGTTTGTTTTTGCAAATTGAAACCAACAAACAGGAGGTTGATGTCCAATAATACTGGTCCATTCCAACTTCCGATCGTCATAGTTTGCGTCACAGTAAACTTATCTGCTGGTAAACAACCAGTTTTTCAGCAACAACAGATCGAATAACAAGGTTCAGGGGTCTGTTTTTCCGTCGAAAAAACACGAGGTTATCTAAGTTCGCAGCCAACGACCAGGGAACGATAAACGCATTTGTGCAGCTATACCATGGCCGCCCACACACACAATTTCGAGCTCTTGACTGTAGTTCTTATTATCGCGCAAAGATTGATCGTAGATCAGACAGATTGATCTTTCAAACCAATTTACCATTGCTCGTTCCTTTCTGAAGGCTCTCATTTCACCGAATTTCAAACGAAACGGAAAGCGAGATAAACGTTTTGTGTTGGCGCTAACAGTTCGGGTGATCAGCTGTAACAGACTACCAGGAATCTAAAACTTATTAACGTTGTTTTTGGCGGATACTGACGATGACACAATAGCGATTATCAAAACGTTCCCAATACAATGAATTCACTAATTACAGATTCACAGGCAGTTATGTTTTTAGATACTGTTCAAGTTCGTGTTCTGTATTCCTAATTTAGAAGGGTTTTCGGAAAACTATTTACTTTGATTTCTTTAACAGACACTGAAAAACCAATCTTATCATGTCAAAGAACGACAGAAATTGCTAGCGTTCGACCTGCTCTATAGAGATACATTTTGTATAAATGCGCACTTAAAAATATTTTTCAACAATTTTATAATTTCACGGAGTGGCAGCGCCAAGGAACAAATATGAATTTGATGGTTAACGGGAATTGACTGGAAGAAGTATTAGTTTCCATGACGTCAGGTTTCTTTCCAGTGCCTTAGGTTTTCTTCATCTCGTCGACACGTACCATTATCACCTCATTTATGGCAATCCAGTTTGCGGCTAATAGACACGTGCAATATGCACGTAGCTGTTTGTCGAAATATGTGATTAATTGTTTTTGAGTCAAACTCGATTAAATTTTCCAACCAACTCTGTTTGCCACCACGTGCGTTTATATTGGGTGATTTTTTAGTGCAACGTATAATTATAAACGATGAGAGTAGAGTGCTCTATTAAATATGTCAATGTGGTAAGACCGTTTTAATTGGCGACAGACAGCGGAAAATTAATTAAACTGTTTTATTTATTTTATGCTTTTTACTCGTAGAAGAAGGAATAATATAGGCTTTTTGCAATAAATGCCTGTAATCATTCATAATTGGGCATAGGTTTTAAGACAAAGATATTAAAAATTTTCTGGAGGAGGTATCAGTCTCCGTTATATTCGTCAAATTTCATTCCAGTGGTAACTTCAACGCATCAACACGCTTCTATAATCCGCGGTTAGCGGCTCAATGACAAATAACAAATAGGATCGTGCGACAAGCACGTAGCCGTATGCCAGACTTTTTATTTGTTCGCGAATCAAACCTAGAGACTGAAATTTCCCAAGCCTCTCTGGTAACCACCGGTATTAGATTGTAAGCGGTGCGATTGTCCGATTGTCAAAGGAAGCGTGTTGGGGCTGCTTCGTTTGCAACATGTACTTATATACACACGCGTTTTTTGTGTGATAATGTTTTTGAAAAGCTCATCATGAAGTCAAAGTGTTGACTTAAGATCAAACATTCGAATAAAAGTGTAGGGTTTTAACAAATAGAAACAGCCTATAAACTAGTATTGAGTAAATACTAAAAGTTGACTATAAAACACCAAATGCAGTCTTTTTAAACTTCCGACATATTTTTAAAATCGAACGTTTTATTGCCTTTATATCATTCCGTGTTGAAACTGTTAGTTAGATTTTGATGAGATGTCTTTTTTGCAGTCATCGGCGCCTTGTGTTATTACTCTGTGGGTTATCCATTCGCCTACGGTGAGCCCGGCAACGCCTTCATCGGACACAACTACTTTTTTGCGAGCAATGTAAGAGTAGCGGCCGTAAACGAAACTGTGGTAAGAAAATTTTTGATCTTTCTTCGGAAACAACCCGCCGTTCACTGCTTTGCCGATTGAAATGTTGCAGTTACGTTACAATATTATTTGTTTGATTTTTATGATTATTGGTAGGGTTGCTTTAACCATAACTAATTCCTTTTTGTAGGAGTCAAGTAGCTAGAACGCGGTACAATTTTAAGTTATTTTCAGGAGTATAATTCAGATTCACATTTTTTGACCACTTTTTAACGTTTCCTTTTGTTGCAAAGTAAAATAGACGCAACAATGTTTGCAAAAACCGGAATTTAAATCAGCATTATCGCCCGACAGGTACAAAAAGTTTTGGTGTCAATAATTGGTTTCATATGCTAATGCGACATAAGCTTTAAGTAAAACCACAATATCCTTCACAAAACCAAAACGGCAGTTGGGCATCTAGTCTGAATTAATAATGTAATAATTTCCAGGTTTCTTGCGCAAATACCTGGTAATGGGGGAAACGTTTCGTTAACCAACGAATAAAATGTCAGATTAGTCGAACGTCGGCCCTATGTTTCAATTTGCTGATGACGTAATGTCAAAGAGTTCACATTTTGGTCTTACGTGTTTGAACAGAAATAACCTTTAAGTTCAAGCCCAATATAAACAATGATTCAGAACCTTTAAAAATTACACGGATTTATAGTTATACAGTCCTAAATATAACCAAACGTGTATTTAACGCACTTACAGCCCCAGGGCTGACCTTTGAGCTAAATTCGGCACTAAAAATTGTTTGGCACTATTAGTCATAAAAGGTCTTGACAAAATTCCATTCACCAATGGGCAAAAACGATTTTTTTCGAAATTGTCAACTGAATCTTTGTACGGAGTGATTTATAATCCTATAAGTTTGCACTCACAAGAAAGAGCATACCCCGTTTTTCTAAATCAGAGGTTCGATTTCCAAAGTGGGGACCAGCGCCCCTTCGTCGGCGATGTCATAATGCGCTAGCTGTAGATATGGTATGAAAACGTTTGGGAAACAGTAGTCAAAAGAAATTGGTAGGTCCATTTTTATGAATTCCCACATAAAATGAACAACACTCAACACACATTGTACTCTCTGTGAAACACCTTGCCATCAGCACTATTAACAAGATCATAAAGCTGAATTGACAACGCCACTATTGTCTTAAAATACGAGGGAGTGCAGCCATTAGTCACATATCAACTACCGCCATTAGGTTTAGAGACTGGGAATTAGTGCGCTAACGTATGTGAAATGCGCCTAGGTGTGTTGAAATTAAAAAACCTAATTATCGTGTGTCCGTTACACTGCTTGGTACAAATTTTTCGTGATAAAGGAAGCAAAACAGGTTTCGGAGAACTTTAATAAGCGCAGAATTACAAGTCTACAAACCACAACATGAAAACTTGCTTCTATTATAGGCCTGTTGGCCTTTTTTTGGTATCAAAGTTTTCATAAATTTTCCATGCGTACTTTGACACGACAGCTTGATAGATAAGGACGTAATCAGATTTAGCAATAAACCTACCGCAGCTTCTACCTCCTATTTTGTTAAAAACTAAACAAACATTTTCATTTTCGAAAACGTTCTATGCCTTTGAAAATGAATTTTTTACCTTTTGCTAAGTAACCAGCGTCTGTTTAATGCTCTTGAGTGCGGTGCGCGCACTAGAAAACATAACATCCGCCGATTCGAACTTAAAACCGACTCTAGCAATTATTCGTTTGCTACCCTGTGTCGAATTTCTGGTTTTTCAACTTCCGGACAAGCTACGGCTAACACGAGGTCACAGTAAAGGACAAAATTCTTAGAATAAAAGTTTCCATTTACATGTAACTGCCCAGATGTTGTTGCGCCCGGAGGCCATCCGATGACCGGGCCTCAATTTTTCGTATTTATGATTCGTTGTTGCTCTGTTTTAAACAGTTTGACATCCAAAACATCAATTGTTGATAGATGATACTTAATTAAACTGATCCGGATTCGTGTAGGGCGATTGTTACACAAACTGTGTACGTGGGTTTTACAAAAAAAATATAGAGTGAAAAAACACCTACTTCAACCTGTCGGCATTTTTTCAAAATTTCTAGTCTGTTTAAGTGTTACAGACGTCGGTGGAATGTATCACAACGAAACCATTACCCGACAAATGTTGATATCCCAACCACCTGTCTAGCAGCTTCACGGGAGGGCCTGGGGAGAGTGCAAATTCCAAACCGCTCTATAAACATAATTATTGAGTTGGCACCTGCATCTGCTTAGAGCAATACGTTTCACGTAAAGGGCGCGGTTAGCCAACATGTGGAATGACGGGTCCTTTACACGTATGTGTTAAGGTAATCCAAAACATTTTGTTACAAAAACAATTCAATCTAAACACATTGAACTCTGCAACGCGCGTAAAATAGCTCAATTTAAACATAGGTTTTTGAAAGTGCGAAGGTTCTAAGTGGGATTTGTAAATTATTATGTGCAATAAAAATAAATTATTATGCAAAGATCTTGCAATTTTCTATGGGTTGCAATTTATAACACCTATTGTGGTGTTTCTTAAACTTTTTTCGACTCGACGCCTTTGAAAAAGTTGGTTGGGCGTTCGGCGTATCAGTAATAAGAATGCAATAAAGAGCTTTACTACTGAGAGTTGTATTTGTCGACACAAAAACAGAAAGAAATTTGTGGAAAAACCTGACGACGCACAATATGAGAATTACGGACTTACTTCTATAAATCAAGTCTGAAGATTTTCACATTCATTTTTAATNTCGGCATTTTTTCAAAATTTCTAGTCTGTTTAGGTGTTACAGACGTCGGTGGAATGTATCACAACGAAACCATTACCCGGCAAATGTTGATATCCCAACCACCTGTCTAGTCTTCGCAGGAGGGCCAGGGCAGAGTGCAAATTCCAATCCGCTCTATAAACATAATTATTGAGTTGGCACCTGCATCTGCTTAGAGCAATACGTTTCACTTAAAGGGCGCGGTTAGCCAGTATGTGGAATGACTGGTCCTTTAGACGTATGTGAAAAGGTGATCCAAAACTTTTTGTTACAAAAACAATTCAATCTAAACACATTGAACTCTGCAACGCGCGCAAAATAGCTTGACGATTTTAAACATAGGTTTTTGAAAGTGCGAAGGTTCTAAGTGGGATTTGTAAATTATTATGTGCAATAAAAATAAATTGTTATGCAAAGATCTTGCAATTTTCTATGGGTCGCAATTTATTCAAATTTATCATTTGATCAATCACCTATTGTGGTGTTTCCTAAACTTTTTCGATTCGACGCCTCTGGAAAAGTTGGTTGGACTTTTGGCGTATCAGTAATAAGAATGCAATAAAGAGATTTACTACTGAAAGTTGTATTTGTCGACACAAAAACAGGAAGAAATTTGTGGAAAAACGACGCACAGTATGAGAAATACGGACCTATCTTCCATAAATCACGTCTGAAGCTTTTCACATTCATTTTTTATCATTTACAGGGTGGTTTCGCAACTCCTGAGACCTACTATGGCGCCTGGTTCTTCCAGTTCGTATTCACGGCGACAGCATCGACGATCGTCTCCGGTGCGATGGCCGAACGGACCGAGTTCGTCACCTACATGGTTTACTGCGTGTTTCTGACCGCATTCATCTACCCCGTGGTGTCTCATTGGTGTTGGGCGGAAAGCGGGTGGCTCCTTTCCGGCGCAGGTAGGTTTGTTTTCCTGATAGGGTATAGTCCCCTTTTACATTTGCCTTTAAACAAACATTAGGTTCTCCTATTGTTGATGTTTTGCATCAGGAATATTTGATTTGCAAGATAAAACAAGGCCAGGCCCAAAAATCGCCGAGATAATCTGTATTTCGCGTTTGGTGTCAACCGCCAATTTATTTTAGATCTTACTCATCGCCAAACGTAATCAAAAAAAACTTGTTTTGGGATGTTTTCCTGAGAGCTTGTTTATGCTTTAGAACTACATATTCGTTGTTTTGGGACATTTATTTATGCCATTAAGGATATTTCGTTGCACATCATTATTGGTAATTTCTAATAATTAACAAATTCACTATCATCTCTGGTTGTAAACAAATCAGATCTGAAATCTTGTCACGACGAAGGCCTTTTTACTATACTTACTGCGTGACGTGCCGAAATCGTGACGGTTTTAATCGTAATGCCTGGAATGCGCCGCGATGGTTGGTGATTCCAGGGATTTATTTGTTCTTCCTGCGTTTATCAAAAAGCATCGGAAGGCGATGATGGTTTTTGCGGGATTTTGCACCGCGCTACGCCCTGGAAGTTGTCGATGGCGACGACAGATTGTGGACACGATTTGTTGACAGAATCTTATCGACTTCGGATGGAGTTGGCTTTCCATTTTGTTTGTCAATGATCGTATTGTTAACAGTCAACGGCTTAAAGAGACTTGTTAAACATAGACCTTTACTGTTGGGTTCCAAGACATTTTGTTCTTTAGACAAAGACAGATAGACCTGAAAATTTCCTAATCGCCGAAATATATTGAACATTTTTATATGCAAGGGGGGAAAACTGAGCTAAAATATAAAGTCACCTAAATTTTGAACCTTTTGGTTTTGCTAAAGGTTGAAAAAAGTATCCGCGAACCTGTTGTTTGCAGTGGAAACATTTTTCATGATTTTTAGGTACTGGGTTATCGTACAAAGATTTTGCCGGTTCCGGGGTAGTCCACATCACCGGCGGCTCCGCTGCGTTGGTTGGTGCCGCAATTCTGGGACCAAGAATCGGCCGTTTTAACAAGGATGGAAGCGTGAACGACTTGCCTGGACACACAGTGACGGTAAATTCATTTTTTTTGCATTTTTTGTTCATAGAAATGCCCATGATTACCCTTGCGTGAACGACATTGGTATTATTTTCGCGTAAATTGGTATAGTGGGTTTAAATTTAATCCTCAATTATAAGCCAATATATCCCTGGAATCCTATGGTACCTGCGAGTCGTAACCTATAGACTAAGAAGCAAGTGTAGCTTATAGTTATTAAACAAGTAATTGGCCGCAAAAATAATTTTTACAATACCTAATAGACAAACGTTTTAAGATTCGAAGCAAATAAAATTTATACCTCTAGTCTATTTGCGCCTCGAGGTAAAATCATAAAAAATCGTCTCCAGGAAAACCTTTTACAAATACTTCAAACTTAAACTTGTTCTGTCAACCCGTGGGTATGACAAAAATAACAACCTACACATGTAAAAATCATTTTCCATTATACAACAGGTTGCTGCCTTGGGTGGTTTCATTCTGTTCGTCGGTTTTCTGGCTTTTAACGGTGGTTCTCAACTTTCAATCTCCCAGCCCGGCGACGGCGTGGTGGTTGCCATGGCGGTTATGAACACTGTCATTGGGGGTTCGGCTGCCGCCCTTACAGCCATGGTCGTCTACAAAATGAGTGATGCCATTCGTGGACAGGATCACTACTGGTCGCTGATTGTGACTATCAATGGTGGATTGGCCGGTTAGTGATTGGTAACAAAACTTTAGCAAAGTAGGGTGATGTTTGCTCTTCAGAACCGACCAAATGCACCCATAAATGAATTATACATTTCTTTATTTAGGACACGTGTTATGTGCTTAAACTCCTCGTGTATGTTTTAATACGAGCTTACAATCTTGTATGCTCGACTGACTAAGGAGCGTACGTTTGCTTTGCCGTATTCATCAACTTGCCACTATAAACGATCTACAGGTTTGAACTTCAATAACAAAATTCGTATTTGACAAAGTGTTTTGCAAATTTGTTGCNAAAATTTTGCGATATCTCAAGGAGATAATGAGTAACTAAATGCACCCAGTGCTGTTGCCGAATGGTATGCATTTATACCAAATTTGAAAATTTGATATGTTTTCAAAGCATTTGGTATACAGGCTTTTACTCAGTAGGTCTTTAACTGAAACAACTAGTATATTTCGGATTTCAAGTATACTTTAGTCTATACACAAAACGTTCAATAAAAAGTCTGCTCACAGGCCACTTAAAACAACCTCGAGGACCGCGCGTTGAGCAGCTCTGATTTAGGGCAACGAATCAATTTTAAAAGAGTCGATTTATTAAAACGATTTCTTGTTGCAGTTCATCTCGGAGGAGGATTGACCGGCGTCATTCTGGGTCCCATTTTCGCAATTAATGGTCTTTCGGTGAACCGTGTCGCAGTCGGAGGAATCATCTACGGAGCTCATCCATTGGCTTTCCAGGTAAGACCAAAGTGTTGAAACAGGCCGGATTATTGAAAACACAACAAAGCTGTTTTGTTTTTAGCTACGTTTTCCAGTAAACTTATGTAAACCGTTTAAGAAAGGCCGACTCGGAATCTGTGTAACGCCCTATGTATAGGCCTGGCGTACTGTGATTCATGTAGGAGTGTTGTATTATCGGTCATCCTAGAATTAAGTATGATCATGCATATAATTTAGAGTTAAATTACTTTGTGGCCAAATACGCAGAACAGTCATACAGTCACAAATCATACATAGCAGTAATATATCTCCCCGCCTCAGGTAACCTTATACGCTGACGACAGATGACGCATCAGAAATAACCTGAATAAACATGGCTAGATTTGCGATTTAGATGCTCGGCTCCCGTTATCACATTCCAAACCTGGCGTTATCTTGAAGTTGCGTCAACTAGGTAGCACTCCACTCCCATGTAATTTTCTTCGTTTATGTAACGCGGTTTCTTGCGATTTAAGTTAATATGTGTGTTAGGGTTCGCTTAACAGTGGGCAAACTGTGTTCCACAATTTGCATTTAAACACTTGTACAGTTGGATTGCGTTCATCTTCAGGATTCAAAATTTTAATGTAGGCCACCATCGAGTGAAACAGTGAATACAAATTACTTTTAAACGTTCTGTTGGTTAACACTGTATATTATTCATGTAGATTGTAGACCACTTTTTTTTGTTTGTTAAACAGCAGTGGGATGTTTTGCATTTTTTTTAAATATTTTGCATTTATTGCAATATATCTCTTTAAGTCGTGAGCATTTTTCTCGAAATCAATGCGACAGTAACGAAAAAACAAAATTTCTGATTTAGATGTATACCAACAACAAAATGTAAAGTTGGAAATTTCCACCTTGGCATAATACTAGTGTGGATTAGGATTATCGTGCATAAAAACCCACATTTAGGAGATGCTGCATCGCTTCTATATTCACCGACGAGGTATTTTTAAAACGTGGCCTTATAATCACACAGACTCAGGCGCCGGCGGTTTTAAAAGAGTT
>QXVZ01008357.1:0-45755 GCA_008931825.1 Phallusia fumigata | reverse complement strand
GCGGAACGACAGCCACATTTTGTTTCTTAAGTACTTTCCGTAAGTTTGCTTTTTACATTTAAGAATAGCAAAACCAGAACGATCACTAGAAACTATTATTTTTATTACATAGAGACGGTTCGATTATCTTTCCCGGCGGAAAGAATTATGAATGGATTTACATTGTAAAAACGGTAAGGATATACCC
Organism: Phallusia fumigata; assembly: GCA_008931825.1. Taxonomy (NCBI): domain Eukaryota; kingdom Metazoa; phylum Chordata; class Ascidiacea; order Phlebobranchia; family Ascidiidae; genus Phallusia; species Phallusia fumigata. The sequence continues at coordinate 45,568 of QXVZ01008357.1, read as the reverse complement.
AAATCCCTTGTACATTAAAACAGATTATACTGACGACTTTGGGTATCATCGCGTATGCATTTTTGCATTTAAACTTTAATTTGTTTCGAAATTTGTTTCATCCTATAGAAAATTTGTTTCTAGGTGAAAACAGACTGGATGACTGCTCGCTCACAGCAAGTTATTTTTTTGATTTAGGGCGAATGCGCTCTTGTTCGGTCACAGATGGTGGCCAATGTTTCGTATCAAAAGAAGTCGCTTTTCAACAAACCGACGCCGGAGGAACTGGGTTGTGACCGAGGAAGGAGCATACAAAACGCGTCTGAACCTCTTGCCGACTTTACTATGTGGAAAAGAGGGAGTGTGGTGAATTCTTGGCATAATCGTTCTTCAGAGTCCAAATCGTACGTCAGTAATTAACGTCGGTTAAAAACTGTACGTTTTTGTTTGTTGTTCGCCCACAAATCTTTGGGAATGCAACCTGTTTAGTTTTTATGCAAACCAGTATTAAGCTTCAAGGAATTTCTCCGTCATACAAACTGTGAAACGCATCGCGGTTCTTTTGAATGATTGGTTGTTTACAGTCGCATTTCAGTTGCAGACATGTTTTTACTCAGGGTTGCGTTAAAAAACGGATCATCGATATGGAGTGAGAGAAGCAAATCGCCGACCAGTGTTACTTCAATGTCATCGCAGTCCATAGAAACTATGGTAGGTACCTTGTTTCTCGTATAGCGTAGTTTAGACAATGATTTCCACCGTTTTTGCAGACAAATGGTCATACCAACAAGAAGCCAAACACGTTGCCTTCAATCCTAAAGTCGGTAAGTCAGATTAGCAACGGAAGTCCGGACGTTATCATAGAGGAAGAGGAGCACGACTCGCGAAAGGAAACTTCCACTGTGATAAATCCCATAGACGCGTCAATGGCGGGAGTGACGGGTTCTGCCCGACTGCTGCTAAGCCGTTCACGAATGTCAGCTTCCTTGTCAAGGGAAAAGGCGCGAAAGGGGATGCCGCAAAGTGAAGCAATGTTAAGGCCTGAGAGACTAATTAGCAGTGCACCGCCTGTTCTGCGCCGCGCTCACCTTGAATTGGGAAGACTGACTGCCAACGACGTTTATGTAAGTTTGCCCTTTGACAAACGTGTTGCCATTGTTTTTACAACATGGATATACTTTGTAGGGGTTGGATGACATGTTTAACGGTGACGAGGACGTTACGCGAATTGCGTTGGTCAGCAAAGGTGCTGATGTAGTCTTGATGCGACGAACATTTTTTCTACGACACGCTCCTGCAAATCTATTAATTCTTCTCAGTGGTGTGGTACGTCAAGTTTCGTTGCAAATCGAAACGTAGGGTTTGCACTTATTTTAATCTACTCTCACAGAATCACGACTTTCCAACTGTGGCAGAAGCCAGGGCCTCGCTGGAGGCCTCGGAAACGTGGAAACTTTACAAAAACTCACTGATAAAGCTTTTGACGTCAACGAGAAAAGTTGATAATCACAATCGACCAACCGACCGGTACTCCCCAAATCCCAGACGGGCAACGACATCACACGGAAGACGATCAATTCCTCCATCACGATCCTATCACAAACCTTTCTCGCCGCAGCACCGATTGCAGAGAAATATTGCAAGCGCTCCTCCAATGTCGCGGTCGCTAGAAGGCGCTATTAATAGAGATCAAAACTTTGCGCCCCACCGTGCTCTGCCTAGGTGATGGCATCGGCAAAGTATCACTTGAAGGCAGCATCTTTTTGATTAGTGGCCTTTAACGAATAGAGTTTTATAGGCAAGTGTCAAATTTCGGTCGCTTGATGGCGCTAGTGAGACTGTTTGTTGGTAATTATGGTCGCGCCTCGTTTTCGAAATATATGATGCAATTTAACACCCCCCCTTGCGGCAAGCCCTTGCGAATAACGAAAAAATAAATATAAAGCATTTATCTGTGTTGTTAAGTTTTTATTTCAGATTCTTAGCATTTGAGCAATTAACAAGGTATTTTCTCTTGTAGGTATACTGTATGCCAGTATTATAGCAACCAAATACACTTCATTGATATAAGACGATGGTTAATCCCTATTTGTGCTACTATATTCCATTAGGTCGGTTAATAATATTGTAGTATATGGTTCTCTGTGGTTTTTTCAAAAGCAGGAAGTAAAACATTAGAAGTTTGCTGCAATGCGATGGTGGAGTAGTTGTAAGTATCTACCCGACGAAAACAACCCCTCCAGAACTATCCAGGGCCCACGAGAGACAAAGAACCCGAAAATAATATCTTCAGCGAAATTGACACTACAGTGCTCTCGTATCAAGTGTTGCAGATGAACGTATTCAATGACGTAAACACACTGTAGCTCCGCACCACATTCTGTTGTGTTGGATACAGACTGCGGTCTGCGCAAACGAAAGCTATTCTACAACAGCGATAGCTTCCATTACAACAGCGATAGCTTCCACTAATGTATTTATACACAGAGCAAACACACTATCAATGCCTTTGAACAAAAAAACATTTCTATACAAAACAAAGTTTAGTATGAAAACATTCATCGATCTGTACATATAAAAACAATTAAAGCGACATACTGTGCATACATGAAAACGTTTAACGAANCCTTTCGCAAGCTTTAAAGCACAGACATGTAGTAAAGCAAAAAGAGGAACTAGTGTACAGCAGCCTCGCCGAGCGTTACACAAATAACCGAACAATAAACGCTGCTGTATGACTGCGCTTGGGCATGAAGTCGTCCTTTCAAAACGCCTACGTTGTATCACATTTTTTCTGTGTGGCAATTGCAAAATCGCTGTTTCAAACCTGCACATTGCTCATGATTATACGCTGGCATCGGTTTGCTGTGGTTAATTGATGAGTTTCAAATAATATGTTTTTCCGTGTTTTGCATGACAAGGTCTTGCCATTCCTTTCTGTTTACCTTTTTAAATGTAGCTAATTTAAGTGTCACATTATGATCATTACCACCTAATCTTTTCAGTGTTTGTAAAACTGCCTTGGTAGTGTTTGTTTGCAATAGTTGCGAACGTATGTAAAAATAACTTCAGCACCAATTGCATTAATCATTCTGATCTATACACATTGTAATTTGTAAATCACTAAACAAAAAACAAAAAACTATCAACAAAAGGAATGGGAAAACTTACGATGTAAAAGAAATGCCGAACAATAAAAATATACACGGATTACAAGAGAGGAGTACAAAAAATTTGGAATGTAAAAACCGAATGTTTGAGATCCGTTTTGATTCTCTTACAAAAAAAATAAGAAACATTTTCTTCTCTAATAAAAATCACTCTCAAAATAAACCGCCACAACGAACAGTCAGTTAATTTTTGCGCAATGCCAGTGACAAAGCTCCTTCAGCATCTCTGATAAACTTCTCTTTCTTTGCATCGCTCTCGAAATCCTTGGCATGGTGAAAGGCATCGATGGCTCTTGCGAAGCAGTCAGCGGCCTGCTCGTATTCCGAAAGAACCAAGTAGGTGGCTCCCAAGTTGTTCAGGTAGGTGCCGTACATCTGGATGTGCGCTGCCGAGTTACCGTAGATCTGATCCATGTTGTCGATAGCATTCAGCAAGGTCTTCTCTCGAGTGTCGTGGTCCTCCACTTCCAGCTCCACACACTCCACCACGTGAAAGCACACGGATCTGATGAGAAGCAGCAGCTTGTCTCCAGCGTGTTGGGTGCATTTCATGACCTTGTCATTTATGTTGTGCAGCATCGGTGCCACTGTAAGCTCGCCGAACGTCTTGTGACTCGGGTCAACCTTGATTAGTTCGGAGACACATTCACGGATGATGTGCATACAATTGAGAATTGAGGCTGCAGCTGTGCCAGACGGCGGCTCCACATCCAACAGCGACGCCGCTAGGTTTGCGACGGCGATGGCGTGCATGTATTTCTTCATCTCCTGAAGCTTGAGGGCGAACTTCAGCGCTTCGTCACCTGTGGTTCTCAATGTCTTACGAACCAAATTGAAGAGCTTCTCGTAGACTTCCTGCGCCTCATCGTGCCGCTGGGTTACGATGAGACTTTCATAATACTTGAAGAGGAACGGAAGATCGCGTACCTCGTCTTCCTGCTCATAGATGCGATCAAGAATACCAAACGCCTCGTCGAATTTGCTTTCCTTCATTAGTTGAGAACTGCGGTCTAAACAAAATAGTTTGGGCATATAGTATTGTCACGAAACGAAGCAAATGAACACAGTGGTGTCCCGTCTTAACTAAGTTACCTTCGAGATCAAAGAATCGTTCAAGATTGCTTTTCATTGCAGCCTGTTTTGGCTTCTTCGATGAACTTTGACGTTTCTTGTTCTCATCCTCTGCCCCTGTTAATTAGAAAACATTTCAAACAATGGAGGATATGCAAAACAATCTATCGTCCCAAAAGTTTTAATGTTTTTGCGCGTGCGCTACCTAGGGTTTCGCCAAGCTCGGTAAATAGTTGGTCTTCTCCTCCAACCATCCTTTGCATGTAATGGGTCAGACTTTCTGTTAAAAACGTAGGACATTATTGGTGTTACTATTCAAGTCAAATTATTCAAGTATTAGATTGAAACATACCAACGTTCTGTGCCAACATTCCATACACAGTGCTGCAAAAACAAGATCAGAATTTGGTATACTTTACTAAAAACATAAAAGCCATAGAAATTTTCATCATGTGATCAGCTATTGTAGAAACGTTTGCAATAATACATTGGCTACATACAAGTTATCTGGGATTTATGTTTAGAATTTAACTATTCATTAGGTTTGTGCACTTTCATAAATTTGAAAACTAACCGATTGTCTGGTTTGTGTTGAACGTTCACGTTGAGATTTAAATTCATTCTCTCGTCGTCGGCGGTAACATTGGTCTGATGCATTTTTTTCTTCGTACTTCTAAGACTAACAAGTCATATAACGTTTACACGATAAGCCTGCAACAAGATTAAGTTGCTATCACAATATTACAGATCCTGTCTAAGGCTTAAAATCGTTCAAGCAAAACCGTATTAATAGTCTTATAACTTGTCCTGTCTTTTTAAGCAAAACATATTTTGCCTGAGCATAAAGCAACTCAAGACAAAGTTGTATCAAATGATAAACCAAGCTTCATAACTAACGCCTAGCTTGCCTTTTGCCTGTTCCGCTTTGCAACGGATGAATGGATACGTATGTGTATAGTCGCAGTCACGTGATGTTGTTTGTTAAAGCCGGGAATCCCCTGAAGCGGCGCTGTGCTCTCGCCAACATTCCACCCAAAAACGACGATTTTCTCTGCTATAAACCTTGATGTAAAAATTCTACCAAGCTGGTATATTACTGTTGACATATTCGTTGTTAGGAAATATGCTATTAATAGCAAATTAGAAACAACCTTTTTTTGTTACAATGGCATCAATTTCGATAAAAATGTTTATTTTAAGACCGGGTGGCCGCGGTCCTTGTGAGTTAAGTGACTTAATTGTGGTAAATAACGTTGCTTTAAACCACGGTTTTCAAAACCGACGTACATGTATTTTTTATCAGAGTTTTGAAGTTTTTATGTGGGTAGAGCGCCCTATTTCATTCGATCAAGTGTGGTTTAAGAAATCAAGTTTAGTTTATGGCGACGTCTAGCGAGAAAACGTTTTTTTTAAGAGGATAAAACATCCGACATAACAAGTCATAACTTAATATTTGAGCAACTTTTAGTCTCTTGCTAATAAACAGTCATATATTTGTACACCATTTAACACCACAAAAATGTAGAAGTTTTTTACTCATAATTGAGATTTAAAATAAGATTTTGCCAGCAAAACATTTGGTTTCATCATTCGAACATGAACTAATCACATGCATAAAATCTGCTGCTTCTCATTTAAAATGTGTTGTTCTGTGCAATATACACACATGCTTTTGAAACAGTTATTATCCTTTAAACAAGGCCATAGTTTTGGGTAAACCATCTCAAAAGTCTTTTAACAAAGGTATTAAATAAATAGTATCTATTCCCCATTCCGAATTGATCATAAAAAAATCTCTTGGTTTCTTCAAAATAAAGAGAAAACAGTTCCAACTACTTCACTTTTGTTGCAATAGTGTAGCTATTAGGAGATCGTCGCAATTGCCGCTGATGGACTCTAGCAAGCCCGCTCGTCAACGATTTTAACGACTTGATGTCAATTCTGTAAATGTAAGCGATAACGTATGTATGCTATTATATAGTTCTTTTAACTTTACTAAGCAGCACAACACAACGCAGGATAGGTTGTATAGTTTCTACGGACTAATTGTGTTGCCGAATTATTTTGACAATCTTGGAATTGAACTAAGCAGTTTCTGGTGATGATATTACTTTCGCCAAATGATATTAAAAAACCCAAACAACACGATCTTTTCCCCGAGACTGTCTACTTAATTTTGTAAACGACTCACCACGAAAGCCAAGTCCATCCTTGCACTAGTTTCGTTAAAGGGACGTCTTATTGTTTATAATTAAGATAACTGATATAATGCAGTTACAACTTCAACCCGACCCTTCACGAAGCCGAATGACACATACACAGCATGGCACAACACTAATCAACAAGCCGCCCACACGAAGACTGCTAATTTGGTAACAATTGTATTTAGCATCATCCGATACATAACTAATTCAAGTAATAATTAGGCTTTACAATAATGAATACGTAAGGCAGCGCGCATTTGTGCTCAGGATATATGTACTCTAAGTTCGCTGAATTGTTTTGCTACGTTGCTGTTGGCAATGACACATCGGTAGTGATTTAAGTTGAAAGTAGAACCGACACGTCACGTGAAATGTTCTTAAACGTAAAACAATTGAAATATTAGGTCTATATGTAACACATTTAGGTTTTATGTGCAGCGGCCTGTGACGTTGCGTAATAAAAATGTCTTTTATTTAGTCGGCCAGTAGGCTGCTATCCCACTCTTCAGCCAAAGCTAACTAAGGTCACGGGACATCACGAGCGCACGTAAAACGCTGTTTAAACAAAGTCAGTATGTATCAAGTAATCGTTTTTGCGTAAACTTTGCTACGGCCTCACCATTGGCAACAGGCCAGATCATGAGGATTTTTACAACTGTCGCTGTGCCAATCTAATAACGTTTACGCACATTTGTTATGTAACTTTTATGTGAAGTATATAAACTGTACGTCCCACAAAGCCTATATGTCGCGCATTAACAATTAGTTTTGCCAGATTACCGTTGTAAAATCTGTGTCAATCAAGCGCAAAACAATAGAGCAGCATTAATGGTGTGTGCCAAACAAATTTGTGCCTATGTGCACCCGCTGGTATTGTGTTTCTTGCTAGCTGGTGACCAACGACCCACAAGTTAATTTTTAAAAGAGAGCTTATGACTTTTAAACGGATGCTGCTAACAAACTAGCCCAACTGGGTTCAGTTTTACTGGTTTAAATTCTCGAATCATTATTTAGCCCAGCTCAATTTTCTTTTTTCATTGTACCAGCAATGGCAATAAACAAGGATTAATGTGCGTAACGGAGATATATTTTAAACAAGCACACCTTTGTGATAAGGATATGAACTGTACGTTCCACAAGCCTATGTATCATGTCGAGGGTTAACGCTTTTTTGAATCAACCGTGTTTGGCATCATTACCATTTAGTTTTGCGAAACTACTTTGTTGCAAATAGGTGTCAATCAGGCGCAAAACAAATGTGAAAGAAGAGTTTGTGATGTTAGCTGTTAAACTAATTGTTTTGATGTTGCCCGATGAACTGTTAAACTAAATGGGGGTAAATAAAGAAGTCCTAACATTATAAACACTGATAGCCGCTTTTTCAACTTTTATTCCCTAAACAAAATAAGTTGGTACAAAACCAAGGTTTAGTATTTGGTGAATCGATGTTTTGTATTTTACTAAATCATCACAAATGAAACACAACAAACGATAATATACAAAGACTGTGTAAGACCACAAAAAATACAATCGATTTAAATTTACAATCCCTCCGCCCTATTTAAAGCCTCTTTTGCGTCTTTGAGATATTCTCTTTTTTTGTCATTAGTTTCGAAATCGCTTGTTGAATTAAAGCAATCGATGGCCTCTTTAAAGTATTTAACTGCTGCTTCCCTTAAACCCAAACGCCTATGTATTGAACCTACGTTAAGGCAAAGCGTACCAAAAATTTGATGCTTAAATACTTGCTCCCCAAGTGTTTCTCGCATGTAATCCATAGTTTCCAAAATGAGTTTAATGCGATCATCATCGTTTGACTCGCATATTTCAATGCCATGAGTAACCCATGCAGTTTTAACACATTTATATTGTGGGTTGATGCCATCAATCTCTGCTAGGGTTTGTTTCATTGCATACATTTTCGGGAGTATGTTACGACGGACAAATAAGTCCAAATTTTCCTCATTCTCCACCATTTCCGAAACAGGATTTTTCATTCCCGATATACAATCTTCAAGTAACGAACTCGCCTGGGTTGGTTTACTTGCGTCAAAAAACATTTCGTAGCATATCTCAAACATGATTAAAGACGCAAACGGTTTGTCAAGTTTTGCGAGTTTGTTAGCCAACCACAAAACTGCTGCGCTTGTAGGATTTACCCTGATTAATATTGATTTCAGTTGCTCTTTGATGGGAGCATAATCACGTTTTGTTGTCACCAGACTGACGCAGTAGTCGAGGAGAAATGGGGCACTTCTAGACTCTGCATCCATTTTGTATCTTCCATCCAGTACACCGAAAGCTTCCCAGAATTGACCATTTGCAAAATACGCCGGAGATGGATCTGTAATTTAATATTTTATTACAGTCTGTTTCTTAAAAATAATTTCGAAATAACCAACCTTTCCACAAGAAAATTTTTTCAAGGTCAAATCTTGTTGCTTGATTAAGATTTCGCTCTGCTAAACAGAAATTGTTGTCAGCATGGATAAAATTGCGTTTGGATTCCACGAAACAACTATTCAGTGAGTTTTAGCAAAGCAGATTGAACTTAAAAACTTACCATAAAAGGTATAACCTCAACCTGTCCCAATTAAACTTACCGAAGATCAGATTCTCTGAAACCTCGTTTTCCGACCCTTCCGCTTCATACGAACTGTCTTCACTTTCTTCATGGGTTTGTTGCCTCCTGTCGGTAACTGTTACATCTGCAATATATCGCCTTTCTTATTGCTGTTGTGGAAAGTTATGAACTGTCAATCTTGTCCAGACATGTGTTTAAAACTTTACCTCGATGCTCCATTGCGCGGCATGGAAAGTCCTGCTACGATCGACAATAACAGTGCAGACTAGACGAGACTGTGATCCATACCTACGATGGAGATTTTGTTAAATATTAAGCTGTATGTGGACTGTTCCCGCACGACATTCGTTATGTCGCTTGGGCAAACAGAACTGTACAATTGAGTCATTTTAAACAGATTTTTTGCAAACTTTGCGACAAAGTCAGCATATATTGAATAGCCAGTTGTTTTTCAGCTTTTGTGTTTTGTTGTTTTCAATAAAGTTACGTTTAAGACTGTAACTAAAGACAGACAAATTTGTGAGACGGATAAGTTTTACATCTCTGAATAACTTTTCTAACTGCTGACGAACGTCGTGATCTAGTTTGGCAATGGACCGATCCATCATCAATCACTTTAACGTCAATGCGTAAGTTGTATTTATGTTTTGATTATTAAATCTACTATATATGTACCTTTGCAAGGAGAGCGCAGCGAGTGTGCATAATATAGACATATATAAAACAAAAAAAATTCGAAGCAAAAACTTCAATAATGTTGCGTATATTAAACTATTCAGAGAACAAAGTATTAATGAAAAACTTTCCGTTAAAAAACACATTTTTTGTGTTGGTTTAGCACCTTTTATCATCAAGACTTATCAAGTAGTTTGAAATAATTAATCAAGTAGTTTTGTGTACTTACAGAAAAAGTGTGGTTCTCAACGTGAAGGGAGGTATGTTATCCGACAACACATTATTGTCAATACAAGTATTAGTAAAATGTTTACTTTAAAATTATTTACTTACAGACGAGTATCCCATCATTCAAGAGAAAAATGAAGCAGACAAACAGGAAGGTATTGCAGCCTTTTAAATGGGTTCTGTAGAAACGAAATATTTTTTTTACATAATTTGCAAACAGTCTAGGGATCCCGGGATTTCTTTGATTTTTTTATCTGGAAAAACTTTTTTCAAATGACAATTCCTAGTTGAGACTTACCTCTCTCCTTTTTATTTTTTATTGCTATACGGCGACATCTAGTGGCTTAATATTGATTTGGTGTTTTGCTGCAAAAACTGCAGAGCTGTCGGTGGAAATGCCTAAATGCGTTTGCAACTGTTTGGGCCTCCACCATCAACAAAACTTGCCAAAAAATTTTACATTGATAAAAAGATAGTCCAGACAGTTCGACAGTAAACGCAAAATTAATTATCCAGCGCCTATGTCTGTTCATTACATATCTTGTATTATTGCAGAAACTGGAACGTCAAATGGCACGGCTAAGTCCAAAGGTGTGTCACACAGTTATTAAATTTTGTCGCTAAATTTTCCAAATGTTTACCATTGGTTTATTTCATATTTTTAGAGAGAAGCGAAAAGAAGAAAATAAAAAGTAACCTTCATGTTATAAGTTATCACTGTTGTTTTATAATATATCCTAGTTCTTTAAACAACCATTACAACTATGTCTATAAGCCTAGTTTTATAACAGACCACATTGGTAACGAATGAGTTTATTTCTATTTCTGCAAGCACCATTATATGCCAATTGTAACAACAATACCAACGGCCCAGAAACGTTTGCAAACAACACCAAAACTTGCGTGACATTATCATCCTTGTTTTTCAGAACGAGAAACTCAAAGACAGATATCTTGGCAGACTGATTTAAATCGGATGTTAGAATATGAAGGTGAGTGTTTGGCGTCAAAAATCCGCACAAAGGTTAGTCATTTCACGTGACACATGTTTTGACGCACAGAAAATGTAGCAGTTCTTCATGGTGGCGGGGACCTGTATCAAGCAGTCGGGGTCCATGATTGGGCAAAAGACCACGATTTGTCTCAAAGGGAAATCGGATTTTTAATGCGCTACTGTCTGAGTCTGATGTTAACCAACCACGAAGTCCAGGCAAATGAGGTTTTTGAAAAAATACTTACTTTGGTTCGAAGCTTGGGCGAAACTTTTCTTAGTGTGTTATCACTTGCCGAAAAGTACTCAGAACAAAACAAGTATTTTGACGCCATTATGCTCTCCCTTATTGCTGCTAAAATGGCTGATTTAAACAACGTCACTTTTAATGACGGTGTTGACAAGCTGAAGTGCATGCAGGTTCTTCGAACGGCTGCGGTAATGTGTCAGAAAACACAAAGCAAGCTAAGCCTTTCCTAAGGCGGTACTGTGTCGAGGCTGTGCGTCCTCTCTTTGAGAATATTCAGCAAATCGCATGCAGAATAGACATACGTGATAGTCTCATAAGGTTAAAGATAGCCACGTTCCACAGCCTTGAGATTCTTCTACTGTATGCTGATGACGACCACGAGAGGGCAGTAACGCTTGAAAGAGCGTTGAAATTTATGCGGGAGACGTACAAGCAAGAGGTTTATCACAGAAAGTGGTTTGGAAACTTTTCCCACAACCTTGGCATCGCATACACCAAGCTGTCACGCCACGGTGAGGCGGTGGAAGTGCTGTTTCAGGCAATCAACTCCTTTCAACAGGCAATCGACTTCGATGATGAAAACGAAAAACTTCAGGATATGACCAGGTCAAGGGAAATGTTAAGCGTACCTAGCCTCGGAGGGCTTGTGATCGTAGATGACTAATATGGTTTCATCTACCATTTTGTTTCAGTGTAAATGATATATTATCGTTTCTGTATGTGTGTTTGTTGTTTCATTGTTAATAATTGGAGTTATGATTTGGGACCTAAAAAAAAACATTTTTAAGTTTTCTCGATTTTAAGATAACAATGAAAAATATGTTATTTACGCATCGTTCTATCTCTTCTACACCTTTAAAAAGTTAACACGCAAAATCTGCACTTCTAAAACTTTGTTTTCTAACATGTCATAAGGTGGCGCACGCATTGACCACAACTTCCCATCTTAACGGATAATTCTTAACAAGGGTCCTCAGTTCTCATGGAGATTATTTAAAAAATTTGAAGAACAATGGTTGTAATTTACAAAAAAAATTCTTTGTTCTGTATTTCTGCGTTACCATTGACGATGATAAGCTAAACAGTAAAATTATTGTTGCGTTTCCGTTTGGCATGCACTATTTTGTCTTTTCAGTGGAATTTGTCTTTTGTCCTTTTGAATCAGATGCAACAACACCACTTCACCCAACAAAGGCCGCTCATTTGGAACTAAAATGGTATCAAAACGAAATTATTAGCAGGCAGATTCTTTGATATTGTCCTAACCTAATAGATTTTTAACNCGTACCTAGCCTCGGAGGGCTTGTGATCGTAGATGACTAATATGGTTTCATCTACCATGTTGTTTATGTGTTTTGGTGCTGTGTGATAGACTATCGCTTTTGTTATAAATGCTCGAAGATAAGTGATAGACTATCGCTTTTGTATAAATGCTCGAAGATACTCTCAATTGGGATAATTTTGACATTTAGAAAAGCAATTTACGAAAATTCTCACTTTGTTCTGTATTTCTGCGTTACTATTGACGATGAGAAGATAAAGTGAAAAACGCTGTTTATCTCAGCTTGGTCTGCACAAAGGTTTCATCCTAAAATACACTTTTTTCGTGTTTATACAGTTTCGTGTTAATTCAGTTTACAAACCTGTCCTTTGTTACATCAACATGATAGTAGCACGATTTCAGTTGTAGCAACGCGTGTAGCATTTTGTTTATTTTATATTTTGTACGCGGCGTCCTCACTTCCGATATTTTTTGACTTCTTTTATGTTAAACGGCTTCAGACAATTACAGTTTTATCTTCCTTCTAAAATAATCACGTCTTGAATACGTAGCCACCGTAAAACCTTTTTCTTGGACCCTTTTGTTTTAAGTAATCATTTTTTTTGTTTCGGGGCGACACAACCTCGCCCCGGGTTAAAATAGCAAATCAGCTCCTCACTCTAAATTATCGCGTTTCTTAAATCTAGACGCTCTTACCAGATAAGCCAGACCCTGCACACAGTTGACGCTCGTGCTGCAAAGTAAGTTTTTGTGTGGTGTATTTTTCTTTGGTGTATTTGTTATATTAAATGTATGTTAGCTGAATATATTCTATAATAAATCTTAAAAATGCTCTTACTGTTTGGTTGGTCTACTTTCAGTGTTATTTAGCCTAAGGGGTCAGATCGCGTAATTTCTATTTAACCAATGTTGTCACAGTCACATCCACCAATGGCAACAGGCCTGATAACAAACATTGTTGACAACTTTTCGAACCAGCAATTGCATTTGGCATCATCAAAACTTCGTTTTGTTAAACTACCGTTTTGCAACTAGGAAGCAATCAGACGCAAAACAAATGTACCAACAGCAATTGCATGTACCATGTAAATTCCTGCCTATATACGTACATGTCCACTAGAGCTGTTGTGTCCCTCACTGTTGACCAACGACCCACTATTTAACATTCAGAAAGTTTGTGCTATTTAACCTTCAGCTGCCATAACGACCTAACGCAACTAGTTCAACATTATTAATTCGAAATTCCGAATGGCTAACTTTGCCCAATCGAACATCTGCGCGAAGTATATAAAGATCCAAAGTCCCAACATTTTTTTAAAATACATGACTCATACGGGGCTTTCAAAACTTAACTGCTATAAACACTGACAGCAGCTATATTTGCTTTTATTTGCTTAACAAATAAGTAGTACAAAAGCAGTATTTGGCATTCGAAAATCAATGGAAATCAAAAAAACATTACAAGCGAAGCACTACAAACAATCAGATACAAAACAGAAAAAAGTTCAATCGATTTAAATTTGCAACCCCTCCACCCTAGTTAAAGCCTCTTTTGCATTTTTAAGGTGATTTCTTTTTGAGTCATCAGTTTCGAAATCGCTTGCTGAATTAAAGCAATCAATTGCCTCTTTATAATATTTTGCAGCTTCTTGTGTTAAACCCAGACGCCTATGTATTGAACCGACATTTAGGCAAAGCGTACCAAAAATTTGATGCTTAAACACTTGCTCCCCAAGTGTTTCTCGCATGTAATCCATAGTTTCCGAAATGAGTTTAATGCGATCTTTATCGTTTGACTCGCAGATTTCAATGCCGTGAGTAACCCATGCAGTTTTAACACATTTATATTGTTGGTTGATGCCATCAATCTCTGCTAGGGTTTGTTTCATTGCATACATTTTCGGGAGAATGTTACGACGGACAAATAAGTCCAAATTTTCCTCTTTTTTTACCATTTTCGAGACAGGATATTTCATTCCCGATATACAATCTTCGAGTAAAGTACTCGCCTGGATCGGTTTACTTACGTCAAAAAACATTTCGTAGCATATCTCAAACATGATTAAAGACGCAAACGGTCTGTCAAGTTTTGTGAGTTTTTTGGCCAACCAAAAAACTGCTGCGCTTGTTGGGTTTATCCTGATTAATAATAATTTCAGTTGGTTTTTTATAGGAGCATAATCACGGTTAGTGATCATCAGACTGGCGCAGTAGTCAAGGAGAAACGGTGCACTTCTAGACTCTGCATCCATTTTGTATCTTCCATCCAGTACACCGAAAGCTTCCCAGAATTGACCATTTGCAAAATATGTCGGAGAAAGATCTGTAGTTTAATATTTTATTAAAGTCTATTTCTAAACCCACCTGCACTGTAGCCTATTTCAGACTTTTCAGTTCAACGACTAGTTTATAAACTTAAGGTCTCCAAATGTAAAAAAATACTTTTCGAAATAACCAACCTTTCCACAAGAAAACTTGCTTAAGATCAAACCTTGTGGCTTGGTTGGGATTGGTCGTTTCTAAACAGACACAATATTGTTATCAGTTAAGTAACATGGAACAATCCATCAGCAAGTTTTTGCAAAACTGATTTAACCTCTACACCTAACATAGGTATTGTGGAACTGCACCATCCACATTTTTTACTTGATATTATCGATAACATTCAATATCATGAGTCTATAAATGTCCTTATTCCTTTATTGATACTTGTGCCTGTTGTGCCTAAAACCGTGTACCACATTTTTAAAGGTGCGGGGCCAAGTGCTCGTTGGGCAATAAATGAATATTCTTCGGGAAGGAAATTCCATCAACTGAACCTTCCTCAGATCCTGAATGTTGACTGTTACTCATTGTTACAACTCTTAAAATAGCTGGCTACAAACGACGTCATGAGAGTTGTCACTAGTTTGAGTTTAATCTGAGTAAACAACGACGTATCGGTGAATCAACAACAAAAGCATCTCTCAGTCAATTCTCAACTCCCAACTTCATATAGATTACAATACATCATATTTTATGACCAAAAATACACTTCTTCTAGCGTTATTGCAACATAATACCTTTTTTTTACAGGCAATAGTATTTTAGCTTATTTTATCATTTTAGGCTGTCCCCAGCATTTCTATGTATTTTCCACCGTTGAACGGATATGAATTGTTCTGGTGTTTACATTAGTGGGTCCCCAAATAGCCCTCGCCGGATGTGATTTGTCACTTTGCCGATAAAACGTTTCAGCAAGACTTTAAAAATACAAAGATGAAAAATGTTCCCACATCAGATAACTGGGCCAACATTACAATGACCTAATGTGTTTACGGAAATACAACATTAGCTCATGCTAAGGCAATAGATGTTGCAATACTTGTGCAATAAGCGTTAAGTGTTGCAATATTATGCAATAAAACTGTGTTTTACATTAAACGACCGGTACAAAGGTAAAAATTAAATTATTATTCAGCTTCCAGCTGGCACGCCCAGCACCTCCCTCATAAATTTAGCTAGTAGTCGTCACTGCTAACTTACCGAAGATCAGACTCTCTGAAACCTCGTTTTCCGACCCTTCTGCTTCATATGAACTGTCTTCACTTTCTTCATTGGTTTGTTGTCTCCTGCCGGATACTGTTACATCTGTAATGTATTGCCTTTCTTATTTAATGTTGTTGTAAAAAGTTATTTACTGTTCATCTTGTCCAGATTTATTTTTAATTTTTACCTCGATGCTCCATTGCGTTGTGTTAAGTCGTGCTACCCTCTACTAACAGAGCAGAATATGCAGACTGTAATTCATACCAACGAAGTTTTGTTGAGGAGTTTGCGGACAGTTTCGGGACAGCCTTTTTCTGGCGTTAAGGCGCTCAGGGAAACAGAACCTTTATCGCGTTCATTTAGGTAGGTTCAGTCGATCGGCTACAGGAGATGTTTTATGACTGCTGCTAGGTTTATCTGCTTTGCGATAATGGCTTTACCACCACAAACGTTACGTTAATTCAAGACATATTTGAATAGACATTTTTTAACTTTTTTTCAACAACGTAACATTTAAGATTTCAGTTAACAACAACAATTTAAGTCTTTCAATATAGCACGAGACGCACAAGTGTTATCTTACCGAACTAACTTCCTAAACCGCCGACGAACGTCGCTTGTGATCTAGTTTAGCAATGGACCGTTTGGTCATCAATCACTTCAACGTCAACGGGTAAGAAACATATTTGGTTTAGACATGAAGTCGACCACGCGAAAAGTGTTGTGTATTTACAGGAAAAGTGTGGTTCTCAACATAAAAGGAGGTATGTCTGACAACACATAATCATCATCAAGACGTATTGGTAGTTTATACTTATATGATTTTTTTATTTACAGACGATTATTTTTACCCCAACAATTTAGAAAACAAGGAAGAAAAAGAAGAGGAAGGTAAACGACCAAAAGTTTTCTGTAGCCCCGCTATCATTTTTTCTTTACAAATTTCATTTCATGAACAAGACTGTAAACAAAAAGTAAATTATCGAGACTGGCTTAGTTTCTCCAACCTGAAATAAAAGCAAATAAGTTAAAAAATCCTGTTTATTTGTTGCATACATTATTTTTTCTTCGCAGAAGCTGAAACCTCGAGTAGCACAGCTAAGGACAAAGGTAATGTGTTGCACTTTTGTGAAAAAAATTTGAAATGTTACTTCGATTAGTGTTCTGCTCCTGGGGTTTATTTAACCTTAGATTAATTTTATGTTTACAGAGAAAAAAGAAAAGAAGAAATCGGAAGGTAAACTCCATAATATAGGTTATCAACTTTATTTTATGATAACTATACATATAAGCAGAGTTACTATCGATTAAAACTAAAAATAAGTACAGCGAAGCATTAATAACTCCTCTAATCTTCACTGAAAAATTGGCCTACTAAATAAATCGCTAAGACAAAATCGGGTCGGTTTAAATGGGTGATGATTTAGTAATGATTCGTTACGCAACAGTCCACATGCTTCTAAATGATACAACCAACAATGCTAACAGCCCAGAAACCTTCGCAAACAACACCAAAATCTGCCAGACATCATCATCTTTGTTTTTCAGGAGAAACTCAAAGACAGATATCTTGGCAGACTGATTTAAATCGGATGCTTGAATATGAGGGTAAGTTTTTCGGCAGCGACAAGGCTTACAAACGTTAATTATTTAACGTTACACATATTTTGACCTACAGAAAGTGTAGCAGCCCTACGTGGCAGCGGGGACCTGTATCAAGCATTCGGGGTCCATGATTGGGTAAATTGTTACGATTCGTCTCAAAAGGAAATCGGATTGTTAATGCGCTACTGCCTGAGTCTGATGCTAACGAACCACAAAGTCCAGGCAAATGAGGTTTTTGAAAAAATACTGACTTTGGTTCGAAGCTTTGGCGAAACTTTTCTTAGTGTGTTATCACTTGCCCAAAAGTACGCAGACCAAAACAAGGATTTTGACGCTATTATGCTCTGCCTAATTGCTGCTAAAATGGCTGATTTGAACAATATCACCTTTAACAATGGTGTTGAGAAGTTTAACTGCATGCAAGTTCTTCGAACGGCTGCTGGTAATGTGTCAGAAAACACAAAGCAAGCTAGGCCCTTTCTAAGGCGGTACTGTGTCGAGGCTGTGCGTCCTCTCTTTGAAAACATTCAGCAAATCGCATTCAGAATAGACATACGTGATAGTCTCATAAGGTTAAAGATAGCCACGTTCCACAGCCTTGAGATTCTTCTGCTGTATTCTGATGACGACCACGAGAGGGCAAGAACGCTTGAAAGAGCGTTGAAATTTATGCGGGAGACGTACAAGGAAGAGGTTTATCAGAGAAAGTGGTTCGGAAACTTTTCCCACAACCTTGGCATCGCGTACACCAAGCTGTCGCGCCACGGTGAGGCGGTGGAAGTGCTGACTCAGGCAATCAACACATTTCAACAGGCGATCGACTTCGATGACGAAAACGAAAAACTTCAGGATATGTCCAGGTCAAGGGAAATGTTACGCATACCTAGCCTTGGTGGACTTGTGATCGTAGATGAATAATATAGTTTCACTATGTTGTTCGTATGTATAAATATTGTAAATGATTATCGTTTCTGTATGTATGCTTGTTGTTTTTTTATATGTTTTGGGGTTGTGATTTCGGACATAAAAAAATCCCAGGTTTAAGTTTTTCAATCCCATGTTTATTTTTTCCCGTTGTAAAATGATATGGTGAATGTACAGTACTTTGAAATTTATCACTTGTTTAATAAATCAAGTACAAAAATTTTAACAGTTCCAATGTTTCCAGCGCTAGGTGGCGACAATGACTCTTGTTGGTTAGAAACTGCTAACATAGGGTGGGCGAGCACTTGGTCGAATGGTCTGACCCGCTCGACCCATATACAGACATAAAAAAGCCTGATCGGGATTAGTTCTCGGGACCTTTCCGGGTTCGAACCCCGTTTAAAAAAAAATACCATAGGGTTTAGTCACAAGTTTAGTCGCATGTAAACGCGACACAGTAAACCAGAACCCCCGTTTGCAGCAAACAACAGGACGTTTCTTTAACTTACCGTTAGGGGTCTTTGGCTTATCTTAAGAGTTTAAATTGAACAAATGCCAAATCTGACTCCCCCTTTGTCCAACTGCACCGCAAGCCTTGGGTAATTTTACATTAAGCTAAACGTTTCAAATCAATTGGAAAAATCTTCAATTCTTTCCCGCTGTCCTTCGATTAATTAAAGCGTTCAACTTCAATCAATGTTCAGGTTGTTTTCAAAAAGTTTTTGATGCAAAAGTTGAAAAGTCCACAATTGACATTGTCACCTAGCTGGAGTAGAAATGTAGAATGCACGTCAACAGTCAATAGGCCCACCATAGGGTAATGCCTAACTATTTGAAAAAAAACAGAACTATTTGAAACTCGATCTAAATGATATTCAATAGGGGACTTTGCAGGTGCGTTAGTTTGCCCCCATAGTCGAGCATTCCAGATCCCATAACGTATTTGCAGAAATTAATTTGCGTGCCCCACTGCATTTGTATAGAAGGTCGTCAAAATAGTTTCTTTGTTTGCGCACCCCTAAGGAACGTATAATGCCGGTAATTAGTTAATATAGGCACAGTACTAACTGCGCAGCACTTTAATTAGTTTGCTGCAGCTGTTTAAAATGTTTTTTATTAGCGTTATGAACAGCTGCAGCAAACCAATTAGGAATGCTATAAATAAGCTTACATTAGGGACACATTTAACCTTAAACTTGTTGGAAAACACGACACTTATATACGGTTTCATAAAACTAACCCAATAACATGTGGAAATGCATTTGCTAGCATAATTAATTTATGTTTTTATGCAGAACATATATAGCTTTTTCGCACATACCACAGACGCAAGATAGTGGTAAATGCTTGCTTTTTGTTTAGTGGTTAACAAGTTTGATCAGCAGAACCATTTCCTAGGGTATGTGAATTACGTTTAGCTATGCTATGCATTTGGTGTTTTTTATGGTAACGACATTTAGGCTTAATGTAGATAAATGTATCGTAACTTGTGATGCCGCGGTGTCCTAGTGTAATAAAAACATCGTGTTTTAAAACGTTGTTGTAATTTCGGCACTACAATACTTCGTATGGTATAATTTGTCTGTACTTAGTTGTTTTAAAACTCGCCAAACTGTTTTACTCCTCACGTCTATCTTCCCAAACATCGCGTAACTGTTCGGAGGAAGGTAATTTGTGTGCCTCCATACATTTGCAGCGAAGGTAATCGGAAATTTGTTGAACCCAAAGTCAAGTATATATATCCCATAATCTGTCTGCGAACGAACGTGGAATGCCCGTAAACAGTAACAACGAAACATAAACTGCGCGGCATTTTAACATCTGCAGTAAAGGCAAAAGCATTTATTCACCCCTAAGTCAATTAAACGTCTTTCGTTGACTCATAGTCGAATATTCCATGGCTTGTTTGCGCAACAGGAACGAAGGTGGAATGCACGTGAATGGTTACAACCCCTAATAAACCAATTACTAAATTAACAGCCGTAGCGAAGGAAATCGGAATTATTTCCGCCCGAAGCCAACTAATCTAATGACTGACTTGTTTGCGTGAATAGTAACCCGACCAACACAGCTTTGATTGACCGCAGCGAATAAAGCAAAACTTGCTCAACTTCAACGTGTTGTACTTTTGAACCATTTACGCGATTTTTAATAATTTTGGAATTTAACTTTAACATTACCAACAATTCTTTTTAACGTGACAAAATGAGTAAAAAATAATTCATTCTCTGGGTTTTTTAAAGTTAGTCAGGAAACAAAACAAAATATTTGCGAAAAAACGCATGTTTTGTGATGGTTTGGCACCTAATATTAGGCTCTTTGTTCATTTTATGATTTATCTGCTATAATACTACCAAATAACTGTCTACAACAACGATTACCTAAAGTCAATCTAGTTTAGGTGTATTTTTTGTGTGTTAAAAGTGCGATTGTGAACGTGAAACGAGGTATGTTTTCTGACATCACATGTTTGTTAATATAATATTGTCACAATGTACAAAATTATTTACTGACACCCAAATACCCCATCATCCGAGAAAAAAAATGTAGGGGTTGAGACTTAACGCTCCACATATCATTGGTACACAGCGACCTCCAGCGGCTTAATATTTATGTGCATTTGTTTAAGGTTTGCCGAAAATTAACAACAGTTTCCGACTTTAAAAAGGAACAAAACGTTTCATTGATAGTCCGAAAGTAAACGCAAAACGAATCACACACACCCTCTTAGTTACATATTTTCTTGCAGAGGCTGTAACGTCTAGTGGCATAGCTAAGGCCAAAGGTAATGTGTCACACAATTGTTGTATTTTGACGCACAATTTTCCATCTTTTTTAATCATGTCCTGGCTCTTTGGTATATTTTTACCATTGGGTTATTTCACACTTTCAGAGAAAAACGAAAAAAAGAACGGAAAGTAAACTTAAAGTTATAGGTTATTAATCTTATTCTATACTAACTATATATGTAATCCTAGTTATATAAACAACCAAAACATTATGATTGAATTTACTTCTTGCGTTACAATCAACATGCTCCTAATTGTCACAAACAACAATACCTAACGCCCCAGAACGTTCGCAAACAGTACAAAATCAGAGAAACTTAAAGACTGATATGATATCTTGGCAGACGGATTTAAATAGAATGTGTATGTGAAGTATAAGTGTTTGGCAGCAAAAATGCGTACATATGTTAATCATACAACGTTTTGACAAACAGAAAATGGAGCAGTCATTTATGGCGGCGGGGACCTGTATCAAGCAGTCAGGGTCCAAGATTTTGGTTCAAAGCTTGGACGAAACATTTTGCATGTTAGTTCTTCGAACGGCTGAAAACAAGCTTTTCCTAAGGCGGTAATGTGTCGAGGCTGTGCTTTCTCTTTAAAAACATTCCGCGAATCGCATTCAGAATAGACATACGTGATAGTCTCATAAGGTTAATGATAGACGCGTTGAATAGCCTAGAGATTTTTCTTTTGTATGCAAGGAAGAGGTTTATCACAGAAACTGGTTCGGAAACTTCCCACAACCTTGGCATTGCATACACCAAGCTGTCGCGCCACGGTGAGTCGGTGGAAGTGCTGTCGAAAGCAATTAACTCCTTTCAACGGGCAACCGACTTCGATGATAAAAACGAAAAACTTCAGGATAGGTCCAGGTCAAGGGAAATATTAAGCGTACCTAGCCTTGGTGGGCTTGTGAT
Organism: Phallusia fumigata; assembly: GCA_008931825.1. NCBI lineage: Eukaryota > Metazoa > Chordata > Ascidiacea > Phlebobranchia > Ascidiidae > Phallusia > Phallusia fumigata. The sequence continues at coordinate 23,371 of QXVZ01008357.1, read as the reverse complement.
CGTGGACGAATAATATAGTTTCATCTACCATGTGGTTTATTTGTTTTAATGTTGTAAATGTTAGATTACCGTTTCTGTATGTGTGCATGTTTTTTCACTGTTAATATTTGGGGTTATGATTTTGGGACCTAATTGAAAAAATCTGTTCTCGATTTTAAGATAACACAAAAAAATATGTTATTTACATATCGTTTTATCTCTTCTACACCTTAAAAGAGTTAACATGCAAACCTCCCCTTGTCTAAAACTGTGTTTTCCAACGTGTCATGGTGTGGCGCACGCATTGACCACAACTTATTCTTAACAAGGGTGCTCAGTTCTCATGGGGATAATTTAAATATTTTAAAGAGTAATGGTTGTAATTTACAAAAACATTCTTCTCGTTCTGTATTTCTGCGTTAGCATTGACGATGATTAGCTTAACAGTAAAATGATCGTTGCGTTTCCGTTTGGTGTGCACTATTTTGTCTCTTTAGTGGAATTTGTCTTTTGTTCTTTTTGTATCAGATGCAACAACACCACTTTACCCAACAAATGCCGCTCATTTGGAACTAAAATGGTATCAAAACGAGATGATTAGCAGACAGATTTATTAATATTGTCCTACCCTAATAAATTTTTAACATGCCCATTATACATATATATATAGTTAAAAACATTTTCTAGTAACAACGCAGTATCCAAATTTATTGTGCCCCCTCACCCCGTACGAACAGTAGTTGGCGGTAAAGATGTATGTTTCTAATTTCAGCAAATTATTAGTTGGCACTTTCTTTATTTCCGACGAAGAGCTGTAACCCACATTTCACAATGGCTTATTGAGTATTAGCTAAATTGTCTGTATGCGAAAAAAAGTTTGCTGCAATCGTTTCGAGTTCGGTTGGTATTTTTTGCAATCGGCTTGCGGTTCAAGTTCTAAACAAAGGAGGTGTACAAAACTACATGCGACAATTCACTCCCAAACTTTAGAGCAGTTATGATGCGATTGGGTAAAGCGGATACTGAACAACATTAGCCATACATATCACGCTCCAATGTCAAGATATATTGGGGGTTTCGGTCTTATTTTTATTAGGGGTTAGTGTATAACCACGGCTTTGCCGCTTCAGCCACCCGAATAATCTCGTGCAAAGGTAGGAAAAGATGGTTCCATTACACCAATAAATGGAAAACCCCTTGTTGTGATGCAAACCCGTTATTCAACTGTTGTTAAACGAGGTTTCGATCTTAATTCACTAAAGGTTACTACTACAAATATAGGCATTGACTTTTCCGCTTTAGCCAACCGAATAACCTCGGTAAAGCTATGAGACTACGTACAATTTCCTCTTCGCCCTAGACCGACTTTACAAGCACGCCAACCGATGCGAAGATGCGAAATAATAAAAAAATGAAAACGGCCACATGAGGTAACATTGTCAACGTTTCTAACTAAATTATTATTACCTAGAATAACATTGATAATAAAATATATTAAACTATTTGCGAAAATCCCGTTGGGTAATTGGTTTGGGATTTTCAGCAGCAACAAAGCAGACTTTATCTTTTCAGACCCCAAATAAGCAGCGAAACTATATAGTTCCTTTTTGAAAACACATTTCTGCTTTTGAGAGACGCTGGTTTAAAACATGATGATTTTGCAATTTGACTCAAGTTTCCGAAACCTTGAACAAAGGGATGGTAGCTGACGCAAACCTGCTATTCAACTATTGTCTAATGGGGGTCTCATTGACTTTTCAGCTTCAGTCAACCGAATGCGACCTCATGTAACAATCCACGGCAATTTTGGATATCTACACGTATTATTTGGTTTTACCTTACCATTTCAATAGAAGGAAAACCCCACTTGCTGTAATGCAAACCCGTTATCCTACTATTGTCCAACAGGGGGTTTCGATCCCACTTCACTAGAGGTTGCCACTACAAATAAAGCCATTGACTTTTCCGCTTCAGTCAACCGAATAACCTCAGTTAAGCTATGAAATTACAGCTTCCCTTCAATCTATACAGTGATGACCTTTATAGCTGGTTTTGTTACAGTGGCATTTTAAAGCTAGATAACGTACGTGGACAGATGTTTCATTCCCTTCTTCAAAAACAGACTTAAACAGTTTTACTAAAGGAATCTTGGCACGACGATGCAGACAATTAAAAATAAAAATAAAAACGACCGCATGTAAGGCAACATTGTAACAATTCAAAAAAATATTACCAGGAATCAGTTTTTATTAATTCATGATCAACATTGATAATGAAATATATTTTCACATTATCTGAAAGTATTGAAAAAAGTGTTTCTTTAGTAGAACGTAACTTTCGTTTGCAGGAGCGTTGGGTAACTGGTTCGCGATTTCCAGTAGAAATAAAGCAGGGTTTATCGTTTAACCCCCTCCCTTTCAAAACACAGTTCTGCTTTAGAGAAACACTGGTTTAAAGCAGGATGATTTTGCAGTTTGACTCCGGTTTTCGAAACTTTGGGCAAAGGAATGGTAGCTGTCGTCAGCAGCTCAAATCACACTCCAATGCCTATGTTTTCTGGCAGCAGTAACCATGTTTATTGTAACTGTGTAAATGGTGGAACAAAAATTAATTTCTGCGAAGCAATAACCTCATGTAACAATCCTGCAAAGCAATAAACCTCATGTTACAAAAATTTAGATGGTACTTGGTAAAGCTATTTGATGCGAAGCTACAAGGAACCCATTCCATTTTTCCTCTTAATATGCGTTTCAAATACATAAGTAAACAATAAAAAAGCCTTTAAAGCGGGATCGCTCAAGGAGCAATTTTTTTCTTGACCTGCCTGTGCCACAATATACCATGCTGCTTTCCCCTTAATGCGTTTGTATTTTCAACTTTATTGTCGCCTTTGTCACCTACATAGTCTAGTGTTGTGTGAAGTAAATATTGCCTGAAATGGAAACATACCCATGGATGGGATTTTAAAAAAATTCGGTTTTGGAAGGTGGTCCGTGAAATATTTTGCCTTTGTGTTTGCCCCGTCGTTTTTTGTGTGTCAGCATCTTATGCGCACGCAATTTTTGCACTCCGTGTATCGGACAAAACAGACTTGTTGTCCAAGGTACATAAACAATTAAATTTATCTTGGCAGCTTCTTTGTGATAGTTTAAAATTAAGGCTAATGGCTTTCAGCATCCTTTGCAACACAACGAAATGTGTTTCATAAATGAATACCATTTTTATTTCAAAGTTACACACTACCTAGCGTAGGTTTCAATATACAACAGGATATCCTCTATACAAGCATAGTACATACAATAATTGACATAGGCACACAACAAAACAATGACGTTTCGGGATTGGACAATCAGGAAATATTAATTTGTCTTTGCCCGAAACCAATTCCAATTTCTTCCTCTTCCCCTCGAGCCCTGCGCAATGCCGTATTGGTGTCTGTAATATATTTTTCTTTTTTTTCTGCGATTTCGAAGTCAGTTGCCAAGTCAAAGCAGTCCAGTGCCTCCTTACACCAATCGATGGCATTATTTCTTGAACCCATTTTGAGATAAGTTGATCCCAAGTTTCTGCAGAGCGTGCCATATATCTGGTGATTTTTTATCTTTTTATCTCCCATTGTCTCCCGCATGTAATTAATAGTATCCAAAATAACTTTAATTCGTGCCTCTTCATTTGGTTCACAAACTTCAATGCAGTGCGTTACATACGCAGATTTCACACATAGAAAGTACGGGTCAATGTTGTTTAATTCTAAAAGCCTTTGTTTCATGCTGTACATTTTAGGAAGAATAACACGTTGGACAAAAATGTCCATACTTTCTTGAGTTTCAACCATGGCCGTGATGGTTTGCCTCATACTACTAACAAAATCTCCATTTATCCCGAAAGTTTCATATGGCTCATCAGCATTGAAAAAAATATCAAAACTTAATTCGTCAATAATCAAAGCGGCGAAACACTTGCCCTGCTTGCGCAATTTTTTAACTAAACGCAAAACAGCTTTGCTTGTTGGATTAACAGTGGCAATAATCGATTTTAGTTGTTTTTTGATGTCGTCGTAGTTACGTTCAGTTGCCAATAGGCTTGCACCATAGTTGAGGAGAGAGGGGGCGTTTCTTAGCTCCACCCCCATTCTATTTCTTTCATCCAACACGCCGAATGCCTCGTCAAACTGGCCATTGGCAAAATACGTCGAAATATTATCTGTGAGCACACATACTTTTAAAATTTGAGAAATATGCACATCCACTCAAATTTGAGAATATGAAATNTTTTCTAAAAATTTGTGGTTTTCCGATATGAAAGTCAAGTCAGTGTCTTGCGTTGACTTTTTTTGCCATTGTCTCGAGTTGAAAACTCAAGTCAATGTTTTCCAACTTTTTTTACTTTTTTTACGCGGCACCCTTTTGCTACATGGCAACAAAACGAAAAATATAAAGTAACTTGTCATTTTGCATTTTACTTGTGAGGTATAGACATCAATCAAATCAGCTATTTTGCAAGAATTATTCGCCGTCAAACCTGGTAATACTTAATTTAACAACAAAACAATTCTAAATTTCAACAAAGCAGGACATTGTTTATAAATGTGACAAAAAAACATATCTTTACTTATTGAAAAGAACATCCAATTAGAGCACATAACAATTTTCCTCTTTTAGAGCCACAAGGACTGTTTGAATTATTTGGATTAAATACTAAAACAGCAGCCAAAGGAAAAAATGGTATGTGTTTGATTGGAAATAGTAAAATAAATTAGCGAAATATCTCAGCAGTTATTTCTACACTTTTTGCAGACCAAGGAGATGATTTATTGCAAATGCTTGGAGGAGCGGAAGCAAACAGTGGGAAACCGATCAAAGGTATAATGTTGAGGAAATGAAAGCATGCTTGTACTTTCATCAAACCTAAATTATTTATCTAGTTGCACATAATGTGTTGATGGTGATTCAAATCACTCATTACTCGTAAATTTAAAAATTTTAATAAAATACTTGGATTTTTGGTAACCACTGATTTTTTCTGGTTATTATGTAATGGTGACATGTAATTTACCATTTTTTAGAAACCCAGCAAGAAAAACTACTGAAAGCATTTCAAAAACATGGTGAGTTACAGCAAACAAATTTGTTATGTTTACATAAGTTAGAAAAATATGATACATTTTCGCAAAAAATATACAATAGTGACCTTCTATTTTGAAAAACTAAGTTTGCAAAATTTTAACCTAACCTTTTTGGACAACAGAACAGCCGTCTCCCAATGGTTCATTCTGCTGGAAAACTGGTTTGGATTGGATGATTTCGCACGAAGGTAACTGTTCAGCTTTGTTATTTTTCTTTTGGCGGTTTTAGTATGTGTGATGCAATAGTAACGCGTTTACCGATGCGTGGATTGGAGCAGTTTACTTGGATTTTAAGCAATGTTGGACTAGGAAGAAAACATAATATTGTAGCGGCTGTTTGTTTCAAACCCGAATAATCGAATGACGCGTAAGTCAAAAAGTACAATACAACACGCGCGCAACACAAAAAAGGCAACTGACACGCTTCGCTTGTTTCACTTGCCCGTAAACATGTGACCAATGTCGCAGGGGTGTTCTCTTCTCAAGCCAAATTCTGATATTGTTTGGAGGCAAAGAAAATCTAGAAGCAGAATTTTTGACAAGTAAACCAACAGAAACGGTGTTTGATTCATATAATTTTTAGAGGGTTATGTGAGAGCGGGGGTTGAGCTTAAACCCACGCAGCATTACGTCCGGTTCTTATCTCTGATTGCTGAAATATACTTCAATATTTATTTTGTACAGAGACAATAGAAGCCATACACAGCACCGGAGATCTGTACCAGGCTTTTGGTGTTCATGAAAAAGTTCACCAGTTCGATCATGACAAGCGAGATATTAGATTCCTGATGCAGTACTGTCTCAGCTTGATGCTTACCAACCGTGATCAACAGGCCAACAAAGTATTCGACAAAATTGTTTCTCTGGTCCGAAACATGGGTGAAACGTTTCAAAGCGTTTTGCGCCTAGCGGAAAAGACAGTGGAAAAAGATGGCAAACCATTTGAAGCCATCTTGTTGTGCCTTGTCGCAGCTAAAATTGCAGACATGAACATCTTTACTGTTCTTGACACTGCCAACAAGTTGAAATGCATGACCGTTCTAAGAGAAGCTGCCGGAAAGGCCTCTGAAAACAACAAGGCAGTTAAACCATTTTTAAGGCGATACTGTATAAAGGGGGTATGGCCGCTGTTCGAACACATACAGCAAACAGCCCCAAGCGCAGACATCCACAAAAATCTCATTCAGATCAGAATCGCCACATTCCACTGCATGGAGATTTTGCTGCTATACGCCGATGACGACGAAGGAAGAGCACAGTTGCTTGAGAGTGCGTTAAAGTTTTTGAGAAATACTTACGGCGATGAGGTCTCCCAAAGAAAGTGGTACGGCATATTTTCCAACAACTTGGGTGTCACGTACCTCATGCTATCCCGCCAAGACAAAGGAGCTGAAGCGTTGTCTTGGACAATCCAAGTATTTCAGCAGGCAACTGACTTTGACGACGAAAATGAAAGGCTGCAACACATAACTAAGGCCAAGCAGATGCTAAAACAGCCATCACTAGGGGGATTGGGCGTTCACGATTAGGTCACATGTTTAGTATAAACAGCATAACAAGCATTAACAAAAGACTGTACATATGTTAGGTTAGATTAACACGTGTTACACTTTGTGCCCTGGTCTGTAGAAGTTTATGTGCGTAGCCTATCCAATTTCCGTTATTGTAACCACAGTTCGAGTACATGTTGAATGTTAACCTGTTAACGTGTTTTTGCCAATGTTTACAGCTAAACGTTTTGTCATCAAACGTTTCGTTTATTTGTGTAACTGCTCGGATTTCAAACCAGTTGGCAAAGTTGCATTTGTGCATTTTTATGATTTATTGTGCCGCTGTTGTATATTTTATTTGAGCTGCAATGATGTGTGTTTCGGAAACTTCGCTTTTGGTCATCCATAATTGTCCGACAATAAAACGGTGACAGTGGAAGACGACGCATTCCAGTTTTTTTCAGTAAACTTTGGTTTTCAATTGAAACTGACACTTTGTATCAACAAATTATGCCATAAATATGCAAAAGTCAAAAGCAAAATTTGCAACAGTTTCAAATGGCGATAGGCAATAACGTATATAAATGATATCAGTTAAATATCTACGACGCATATATTGATTAGGGTAAGTCCGCCACCACCACAACTATATTCCAAGCACCATTAAAGCTTGCCCAATCTTAACACTGTTAGGTACAATTACTATTGCTTGGCATCACTGTATTTTCGAGATTCCATCAATATATATTTACTATATTTAACGTATGGCTGAGCACGGGTCGAAGATGTTGAACCATTTGGCCAAGTTCTCGACCTATTGAAATGCCTTGTGCACTATTGGCATTTCAATTCCGCGCATCTAGGGAAATAGAAAACATATAACCTTTCACACCAACATATTGAAGGTGTATGTTACAAAAAGTAACACGACAGGTTTACATGCAAAAGAGAGCCAAATGATTGAGCAGGTGTGAGTTGGCAATTGCAAATTTAGGGAAGACCCCTGGGGGGAGTTTGGGTAAGGATTAACGAAAGATTAAAAGGCCCAGGCTACAGACCTCTTCAAAATGTACGAAGAGATTTTTCAGTGACGTTCCTAGAGAAAAGGATTTTACCGAAAACCGCATAGAGCTGACAGACAGTAAGCAGATTCGATCGAAGCCCGGCGCAGATCCCTAGAAACTGAGGAATGGTTTACAGAGGGATATTGAGGAGATGTCAGGGAAAGGTATTATTCGCAGGGCGCAATCAGCGTTCCCTTCACCCGTGGTTCTCGTCAAAAAGAATAACGGATCGAACAGGATCTGTATCGACTACCGGAAGTTAAATAAAGTGACCGTGTTGGATAATGAACCAATGCCGACTACAGATTAAGAGTTTCATGATTTATTAACCAGCAAGTACTTTACAAAAGGTGATCTGACAAAGGGATACTGGCAGATTCCCGTCGCCAAAAAGGATATCTACATGACAGTGTTCGTGACCCACGGATGGGACACTTTCTGAAAATGCCATAGCCATGATTAATATAGGTGCAACGTTTGTTCGCGCCATGCGAATCCTGTTGGATAGTCTGGACAATACGGAATGTTTTGCAAATCTGTTTGAATCATATGTACACGACCCGCGAAATATTTGTATTAAGACTAGACCATTGACCGATCAATCGCGATCGACCTGTAATGCAAACCCGTTGTCCTTGTAATGCAAATCCGTTGTCCAACTGTTGGTCAACGGGATTTCGATTTTCGAATTCACCACTACAACTATAGGTTTTGACTCCCCACTTTAGACACCCGAATGACCTTGCAAAAAGCTACATGCGATTTTGTTAGGGTTTTGTCAAAGTAACATTTAATTTATATTTGTCCTTTTTTTGCTAGATGAAGTTAGTTCAAAGACAGAATACCACCAAACTTTATTATCGGTTTTACATTTCAAACAATGTTTGTAAAATGCAACAGATGAGCTAAAAGAGCATTCAAATCTTCCGCGAATATTTTTGCCGCGAGATGGTGACAAATGACAGGTTTGGCTAAAAAACTATAGGTTTAGTTTAGTTTAGTTTAAATAAACTCACCTTGCTTACGGTTTAAATTAGTGTTTCTCAACGGTTTTTCTCGTACCGGCCAATAACAACTGCATCAAATGACAAAAAAATTAAATGAATATTTTTCCTCAGCAATATTCCAATCAAATCAATCAATCAATCAAATGTTTATTTGTGCCACTGAAAATCAAACCAAAAACGAGAATTAAAAAAATGAAAATGCGGATGATTGTGTGGCAGGGATATACTCATTTGATCAGAGTGCATTTAGAAAAGAAATAGACAATACTATCGAAACATTTGACCAATTTACTTGGATTGGTCGTTTGAAGAGAAAAGTAACAAACTTTCGCTTTTTATTGTATTCCGTTTTAATTGCCCAACTTTTTCTTAGCGCTTCTGCATCGCTCATTTATTCCCTAGCGCCCCGTCACTGATTGCAAACGTCCCTAGGAGGGCGCTGGCGCGCACGTTAAGAATCACTGGTTTAAACCAAACCAAGTGAAGCGGACACTGGGTCGAAAGGGCTGAGGCGCTCGACACATATACACACGTAAAAAACCTGATCGGGATTCGTGCTTTGGATCGTCGCGGTCCTATTACTAGCAGCTGCAGAACGTTGTGTTGTGTTATTTTGATGATGCATAAAACGAAAAACTTTAAAACTAGACTTTGCGGCGTTTGTTTAAATATTATGACTGAGTGTTATGACTTTTGAAAGAAATATGAAAAAGTTTTATTGTTTTTGAAAGTAATGCAAGCGGAAAAACACTTTGCAGATTTTTATTCAATGCAGTGGTGTTTACTAATAATTTTTTTTTACCAAGGCCATCGCGTTTGTTAATTAAACGTCCTGCTGAAATAAAATTATTGACTTGATGATTTGTATTTGCTAAGCCATTTCGAGTTAAGCTATTGCGCCGTTGTTGCTCTTTTCTTTTGTAGTTCCCCTTTTGATAACTGCCAAATCCAAACATAGCAGCAGTTGTTGATGGCCACGCTCGAAAAGTAATCCTCCCAAATGATATTTTAAGCACCAAAATGTACGCAAGTCCTTTGTTGTTTCATGTGGTCTAATAGCGATCAATCTTAAATTTGATGAGCACTAAACTTCCCCGTGAAATACGTATTGGTATTGCCTTAGTCTTATCTGATGAGGACCAATCTACAAACTACCATGCCAGTCACAACTCAGAATGTTTGGTAAACTTATATACTGGTCGGTCTACATGCAATAAAGTACAAATACATATGCGGAAGGTTAATTTAATCTTGTATAAGTTTTGCTCCTAACTCTTTGAAGAAACATTGGTTTGCTTCAAATTATTTGGGCGCAAAAACAAAAAAAAATGTTTAGACGGTGTGCTTCGGTGGTTAACAAACAACATTTACATTGCAGTTATAATTATTTGATCAATCAGGTTATTAACGATATGCACCCTGTTAATCCGGTTTGCTCTAGTTAGGTATATCCTGCAATCGTGCTGTAGAAAAACCCAATGTAAAAGCCAAGCTCTTTTCCTCCCCACGTAAATTTTTCCAAGCATCGTTGACTTATTGGATAAAGGTAGTTTGTGTGCCTCCATACATTGGTAGCACGCTAAGCAAATCCAAGATTTATATATCTCATGGTTTATATTATTTGTAACTGAAAATCAAACCTCAAACCTCATTAAACGTCCAAAGCAGTAGGTTTCGAACAGTATTGTAAAATTTATACTTTACCAACCACTAACATGCCGCTAGCAGGCAGTAAACAACTATAAATCAGGGACCCCCCATACAGACAAAAACTGATCGGGATTCGTTCTCGGGATCATTCTCGGGATCGTCCCAGGTTCGAACCCAGTGAAAAAAAAACTTCGTCGTGTATTGTTAAATGCGTTTAGCATAAAATTGCTGCATGGCACTAGTTATGCGATTCAAAGGTTTTGTAAATTTAGGTCAAACAATACCAACACATTCTATGCATACATTTCAAAATCCTACCTTGTTGTACGTCAGTTTGATTTGTAAACAGAAGGAATGGGATCGAAATGACAACATCCTCACAACATGGTCGACTGGTCGGTTTTCAATGTGATCAAGTCACATTTACAACCAGAAATATGACATCAATAGATTCATTTGTTTTGAGTTATGCAGACCTGCCCCAACGCGTACAGCTTTTCATCAAAGAGGCATCAAAGATAACCAACTGCTTAAGCATTTTTTCTTTTAAACATATTGATTGCAAAAATGTTATAGTAAGAAATCTCGTAAAATCAACACAAAATCCGATACGATTGGTCAGTTAAGACAAAATGATCGACCTGTGGGCCACAACTACAGTTTTTTCTGCAGTCCCTGGATGACTGTACACAAATACATTGCAGAGATTTGGGATGCAGGGATCATCCGTTAAAATAAAATTGATTTGCGCGCTTTTCAGCAAATAAATTCAAAATGCTTTACAAGCAAAAGTCAAAATTCCAAAATTGGCATTGTCGCGCAACGGGAACCGCAGTAGAATGCATGTTACAGTTAACACCTCTCGTAAACGTCTAAAAACATCCGGAACTATTTCATACCCGAACCCAATCATATCTAATTAGGCGACTTGTTGGACTATTTATGTGATTTTTGATGATTTTGTAAATGTAACCTAAATATTTCAAACAAATTCTTTGCAAATGAGTTTAAACCAGTTTCATTACTGTTGGCATATTGTAACATTTTTAGGAGTTCAGATAGATTTTGGCGACTTGATTTGAATAGTTCTCGATTTCTGGACCTCCAAGGACATTCTTTTAAACTGGTACAGACCCATTTGCCCCTCCACCTGTTTCTAAATTGTTTAGAAACAAACATAATTGTTTAGGCTGATAAGCTATTTATGTACATTAAACTTATTTAAAGATCATAAAAAAGGATAATGTGAAATAAACCACTCTTCATGCAATGTATCAATATAATATACTATTTACATCTTTTTAGGCTTATATTTCAACTTTTTATAACGATCATGAGCGCTTAGTAGCTTTCGGGTCCCGGAATAATGTACCTGCTGAACCCGTCTCTAAATTTTGTTGTAATATTGTAAAATTGTTTCACCCCTTTTCCCAAGACTTAATAAAAAATTAAACACTAAACACACATTTGATTTACTTTAGGTTTATTGGAGGTAAGCCTCACTATAGGTACAGAAAAATCTAAACACATATTCTAGACAAAATATTAGTTGATGGGCAAAAGCAACAAAAACAAAACAACGAAACAAAGCCTTTTAAGAAATTGGACAATCGGGCATATTCGTTTCTCCCTTTGCGAAACCTATGCCAATCTCCTCCTCTAAACCCTGAGCCCGGCGCAATGCCATCTTGGTATCTTTAATGTATTTCTCCTTTTTTAGTGGGATTTCAAAATCAGTAGCCGAATCAAAGCACTCTAGGGCCTCCTCATAATATTTGATGGCATCATTTCGTAAACCAGTTTTGAGAAACGTTGATCCCAGATTGTTACAAAGGGTGCCATAAATCTGATGGTGAAGTCTTGTATCACCCAGTGTATCCCGCATGTTTTTAATCGTGTCTGCAATAATTTTGATGCGTGCTGCGTTGTTTGTTTCGCAAACTTCAATGCAGTGGGTCACGTACGCGGTTTTAACACATTTGTAGTTAGGATTGACATTAATATCAACAATTTTTTCTTTCATTTCGGTCATCTTTGGAAGTATACAACGAGAAACAAATGATTCTGTACTTTGCTCTTTTTCAACCATAGCCGTTACAGTTTGCCTGATACAACTAACAGCTTCCTCAAGTATGCCAAACGCCTCGTATGGAGGACTAGTTTCAAAAAATATATCAAAATACAATTCGCAAATAATGATTGAAGCAAAACAATTGCCCCGTTTGTGTAATTTTTTAGCTAGCCACAAAACTGATTTACTCGATGGTCTTAGTTCGGCAATAACCGACTTAAGCCTTTCCTTGGTGGTGTTGTAGTCGTGCTCCGTCGCCATCAAACTCACGCAATATCTCAGCAGAGATGCAGCGTTTCTCAACTCCACCCCCATTCTGTATCTTTCATCCAGCACACCAAATGCTTCTTCAAACTGGCCATTTGTGAAATAGTTTGGTGTATTGTCTGCAAACAACATATTTGTACTGTTAATTAATAGGTTTCTTGATTACAATACCTAGAATTCTTATTATCAAGTCAGACGTGTTTTTTGGTGTTTGAAAGTCGCATGCTCGTCAAACTTACCTTGCCATAGAAAGATTTTCTCCAAGTCGAACTTCGATGCTATCTGGAGATTTCTTGCCATTTCTAAACAATATGTCGAGACGTGAAGTGTATTTTAAACGTGTTTTGTGGTCGGTAAAAAGTTTTTTAGGAAATGCTTACCTAGCTGCTGGTCTATTCCTTGTGCATTTTCTTCATTGGCCCCTGACACCTCACCACCAGTTCTTGCAAACGCTAAATTTAAAACCTTTGTTAATTTTTTAATTTTTGTTTTTGCGATGTGTAAAAATTCAGCTGTTTTAGCGTTAACGTTAACGTGATCGCTTATTTTCTACTCACCGTTTTGTTCCATTGTCGGCCTTGATTTGAAATTACAAGAGTGTCACACTTTCCTAAACCGGAAAGGCTTTTATAAAAGCACCACGTGATTTGCCTTTTTTGCGCACCATCAGTGGTAGCCTATCCTGGAGAAAAAAAAAAGAGTTTGAGCGTATAACTCTGATACTCGATAATATCATCAGCAGTTTAGACCTGCACTTGTGCACGAAATAATAACAATATATCAATTTGCTCTAGCTTACGGCACTCGCCTAAAAAATCTGGAAAACTTACTCGAAATTGTAATTGACATATTTTGTAACTGTATCTACGATGAGCGACACTCAATTTCTGTTTAATGAGTAAGTACTATATACATACTTATGATTAAAAGATAATTTTTGTACAACAATGTGGGTTTAGCAGTTTGAAGTTGGTTACAAACTTTTGAGTTGGTTATGTGCTTTTAGAGTATTTTCTGCAAGCACAAGGTATAAGGTTTAATGCCATTTAGCGCTTATTTATTTGTAATTGTAGTATTTATTGTTGACTTTTAGCTGCAATGTGAGCGTCAGCCAGCATAGAGGTATGTTTTTGGTTTTTATGTTTACCGAACTTTTTGGTGTTTTGGTTACATTGCGCGAGATTTTTTGTAGGCGAGGTGTTACCCACGCTTCCGGAGGCAAAGGAGGAAAAACCTGAAACCACCGGTAAATTTATTGTGCACTAGTTACCTTTATGTTTCATCGAGTCCAATGCGTTACATTGGACTTTTATGTTTCACATAGACATAACGTAGCGTCATTTATTTATTTTAGATCCAATGATGGAAATTCTTGACAGAATGCAAAAAGGAGGGACAAAAGGTATGTTAAACATGTAAATTGTTAACCCTATATAAGGCAAAGTCGTAACCTAAATTTTTCGTCATGTATTTAAAAAAAAGCATTGTGGTCACACAGCATTTTTATTTGTGTTTTAAAACGTATACTGACATTTGTAGAGTCTAAGCTGAAACAACTGCAGAAATTCCTAACACCACAAGCAAAAGGTAACTGCTGGAATTTATTGTAAGAAATTTATCTCTGTCATTTGAAATGTCGACTATTGCAGATAGAACATGTACATGTTAGGCGTTTGTAGAAACAGCGACAACGTATGTTTGGAAAGACAACGCAGTGCAAAAACATATATGCTTTAATCACGTAAAATACTCACGTTGCTCCAATTGTTTTAGAAGTGTCTAGTGAAACTGTTATCAACCAATCAAAAATATGATTGATTCTTCATTGTAAATTTCAGAAAAACTTTTCAAAGACATTACGGGTAAATTGCCGGTTGGAAATGGTAAGTGTGTCTTCCTAGTAACTGTAGTATTTCCGACAGTCCGCAAACTTAAGCCTACTACGTTTATTAGCTTTTCTAGTCCCACTCCCGTTATGCCAGCAGTTTTCGACCCATAAAGCTACACCTGCCGTTACTTTATTAGTCTGTTTGAACTGTATTTTTATTTGAAATATAATTAAACCAATGGTCTATTTAACAAATAAACAAACCGTATTTTTTCATATATCCTACCCCGCCACACAGAGACTTTGAAACGTATGTTTTTCAAGTTTTAGTGGGTGTTAAGAATGTGTCGAGGCGATGAATAGTTGTGGAGTATAAATTGGTTAAGCGAGTACCGCCGATTTCTAGGTGAAAATCTCTTTAGATCCAGTAAGTTTTGATGCTTGCGCTTAGTACATACTGTATTTTAGTAATAATCAACACGTAACACCCTTTGAATATGTTACGGGGACCGCCTAATTACTTGGGCCGGCGCTGATGCTGACAGCTATACCGAGTGCAGAATTGCGCAAGAAGTAGTAATTTGCTATTTTTGATACGCCGTATAAGGCACAAAAGTATTGTCTGCAAAAAAATTGTTGAACTGAAAAAAAAGCGCAAATCCATTAAAATTATGACGTAACACCGATTGGCGGCATTTAACCCGTCACAATACATATTCTTTGTGTTACAAATAATCGTTACATTTCGACTGAGACAGTTCTAAAACGCCGTTAAAACTATTGTGCCAGATTTTGAGTTTCATGTTTATTTAATAAAATACAGCCGTATCACTTTTTAAAACAGAGTCGAAAGTATTGGAGGAGTACAAATGAAGTCCTGCCCAAACAACATTAAAAACGTTGGGGGGTTGGGGACATGTCCCCCATGTTTCCCTTTGCGTCCGTGGTGTCGATGTTAATCCATTCCAAGAAATTTTTTTCAGACACCAGCAATAAACTTAATTCATGTTTACAATTTTTTGTAGAAACGCAAAGAAAGGAACTTTTGGAAAAGCTTGAAAACCTGGGTACAGATAAGCAATTGTTGTGTGTTAGTGGCGTTGTCATTTAAATACACATTCTTCCTGATTTAAACTGCCCAATCCCGAGCGCTTTGCCTTATAAAATTAAGCAATATTTTCTTCGGTAGTTAGTAGATTTACTGCATAAACACTAAACTGTGATATAAACCGCGAAAACCCTGCCTGTATGGAAAGATCTAGGACTGGCTTTAAACTTGCATGGAAATCTAATAAAAATACCCAACTGCTCTTTTTACGCTCTTTTTTTAGGCAAAGAATCGCCATCTCGAATTCAACTGTCGTGGAAAACAAGTTTGGGCTGGCTGTTATCGCACGAAGGTATGTTTGGGATATCAAACGATTGGCTATAAGCCTTGTTATTTGTGTACTTTCGTGACTTGTACGATATGTCACTGTTGGCCGAGTCAAATTTGAAATTTTGTCGCCCAAAATATGTGCTTGGAAGCAAAATGAACTGTAACGTTTTATAGCTTGTAAGTTTTTTTTTGCAGAAACTACGCGAGTCCTGGATGACAATGGCGAATTGTATCAAGCATTTGGTGTTCATGAAAAAGTACAACAATTCGACTCCTCACAGCAAGATCTCCGCTTTCTGATCAACTACTGCCTTAGTCTAATGCTTACACAACGCGACGCACAAGCTACCAAAATATTCAACAAGATCTTGTCGCTTGTCAAAGACCTGGGCGAAACTTTCCTCAGTGTTTTGTCATCGGCGGAAAAACTGGTTGAGCAAAACAGTTCCTTTGAAGCAATTATGCTGTGTCTTATTGCAGCAAAAATGACCGATATGAGAGAGTTCACTGTCCTTGACACTGCCAACAAGTTGAAATGCATGACTGTTTTAAGAGAAGCCGCTGGAAAAATCTCAGAAAACACTAAAAAGGTGCAACCATTTCTGAGGCGGTATTGTGTGGAGGCTGTCCGTCCGCTGTTTGAACACATTCAGAAAATAGCTCCTGGGGCAGAAATTAACAAAAATCTGATTTGGCTGCGAATCGCCACATTTCACTGCATGGAGATTCTGCTGTTGTATGCTGATGACGATGAGGAGAGAGCAAGCATAATTAAACGGGCGTTGGCATTTTTAAGAGAAACATACGGCGACGATGTCTACAAAAGAAAGTGGTACGGCATATTTTCCAACAACTTGGGTGCCACGTACCTCATGTTGTCCCGCCAAGACCAAGGAGCTCAAGCGTTGTCTCAGGCTGTCCAAGTGTTCCAGCAGGCTACCGACTTTGATGACGAAAAGGAAAAACAACAAAACATAACGAAAGCGATTCAGATGCAGAAACAGCCAACACTTGGTGGCTTAGTGGCGGACAATTAGACTTGATTTTCAGAATTTTTGCAACAGTCAATGGAATTAAGCTGTACATAGTCGCTTTAATTTTCTTACCAAATTTAAAGGTAAAGTTATCATTTTGCATTGTGTTTTGTCCCAATACACAGAGCTTTGGTTTTGTTATGAGGTTTGCTGTTTTACATGTTACTGTAATTATAGTTGCGGTTTGTTTTTATTTCTTTTAAGATGTTGTATTTTGTTTGTTTTGCTTGGTATGTTTGTGTAGTTACGTATAGTTCTAACAGTTTTGAAACACGATAAGATCTTGAAACCCAAATAAATACGTATGCTAATTACAACGTGAAAGATATTTCTTCCCGAAGTTATCTATAACCATGCCTGTTAGGCAACGTGGGTTTTCAAGAGACAGCCGTCATAAATCTGCTTAAGGAAATGCTGTTTCTTGCCTTTTTTGACAATCAGAAGAAACACAATAGCCTAAACGTTTATAACACATCTCTTGCATTCCCACAGCTATATGATCCACAAGCCATTCTGTATAATATTGGACAAAAAGAAAACGTGTGAATTTCCTTTCCCGACAGAAAACGGTTTAGAACAAAGAAACGAGCGAATCTTGCTTAGGCTATTTGTGAACTATTTATTACAGGTTTAGGTGACACGGTGTTGCTAGCTGCTATTGAACAATTCGCAACTACACAAAACTGGCAAACTTTATGTACTCCACACCGTTATCGTACTTTAAACGGACACTGGATAAAACTTTTTACGGATATATATATGATCCATACATGTTGCTTCTTAAACTTTGAGGTAAAATAAAAGTTATACCTACCTTTCCAAAAGAAATTTGACCTGTTTGTCAAAAAAATCGGTTTGGTTGCTGTTTAAAGATGTTGAACCTTTCAGACAAATACGGGAGTCCCTATTGGTTTGCCTAATAAAACGATTATTAATATTTGTTTTTATCGCCTATAGGTCATGGAAACAAATATTTTGACGACACAAATTTTCAAATCACGCCACAACAATTTAAATTGAAAAAAAACTGAGGGCCCGCTTAAAAATAACAAACGTGTTACATGCACAGAGTAACAAATAGGTTAGCATATGCTTTATTAAGTTGGTCATTAGACTAAACCACATAAATTGCGGGTATTTATTTCGTTCTCAGATCATTCGGTGTAGAAAGGGCCTGGTAAAAAGCAACCGGCAACTCGCCGCTTTGAAAAGACTCCCCTCTTTGAATTGGACCAATTAACGCAGCCCAGTGCTATGAACAGCTGTGTGTTTGTGACAACTTTCCCGAAGACAAAACTATGAGCTTAACTGAGATTCTCGTGGGTGTTTGATTTGTCACAGGGGCTACACGTTTTTGTAAAAAACAAACATTGTGTTTGCAGTTGTTAAGCTCGACAACGTGGGACATTCAATTCGTAACAGCATACAATAGGACTCCTAAACAAGCAATAAACGAACCCTGTTGACAATGTATTTAATGCAGGTTGAGGTAACGCGTTTTGCTTGCACGCTATTGGACAAGGTAAAGAAATACAAAACATCGAGCGTTGTTTATCCCACAGCTCTAGCGTTCAAAATATGTCCTTGAATAAAGCTTCTCACGGTTCTTTGATTCATAAAGCAAGTCACTGTATAACCTTCAAAGGAAAGCATTGTTATTTTGTAAAAAGATTTTGGCCTCCCTGGCCCCTCTGCCCGACAACGAGCGGGACTTGTCTTCAAATTAAAACTATGGTGACAAGATTGTAAAAATCGATTTGCACGTTTGGTCAACGGTCATTTGGACAATTACAGAAGACACCGTTGGTTGCCTAGTTAAACGGTGCTCATTTTAAACGGTGGATTACATTTTGGAGTGACAGATGATGTTTTAAGGAAGAAATCTGTCAGGGCACGGTTTGTCTTTGTCTGAATGCACCAACCAAGGTTTGGGCGCCACATATCCAGTTTTCACTGTCATAACATGCGATTAAAATATAGGCTACAAAGTATTCACCTGTTTAAAAGAAGCCCGAAGCTTGTGTGATCAGGTAGGCGTCGGACATTAAAAAAGTGTCCATATTATGCTGCTTGTTTTGTTCAGCAAAATTGCAATTTCAGGCACTATTTCAAATAACACATCGAGGTTTTCAACCCACTTTGTTAGTTGTATCGTGCTCTAGCGCCACCAATGTCTAGTTATGGTCCTTTGTTCAAAAATGAACTGCTATTATTGCTACATACCTACAACTGGGATGAACTGTTCCAAATTGGTGCAGTTTAAAGCAGAGAAATCACCACAGCATATAAAATGGTTAAACACTATCGAAACTATTCACGGAAAAGCCTTAATTTGGTATGTTTTTAGAAAGAGGTGCAATTGGTGTAGTACAAGGGCAAAACGTAATATAAAAAATAATAAATATTTTCGGGACAATGTACAGAAGGCATTTTGACAGATTTTGGCGAGATCAACTGACAATTAAACAATCCTTTCTACTGTTATTTGACCCACAGTGTAACAGTTTACCATTCCATGAAAAACAAACGTTATACTGCTTTATCGTGGGGGAATTTTTGTTTATCTAATTCATCTACCAGGAAACGAATGGGTGCACGATTGCCTAAATCGTAGATGAGAAAATTGTTTCAGTATTTTGTAAATGTTTTATTCTTGGTGGAAAAAAGAACAAATCAAACGGGACCATCTCAAAAGGGTTACACTATTGCAATATCTGTTCCATCATAGTTTAGACACGGTAAGGGTTTTCGTTTTGTTGACAAAACAAACAAGGCAACCAGATTACAAAAAGGTCAGATAAAAAACCCATCCTCTTTAAAACACTCCCTTGTCTGCAGCAGCATATTTTAGTGCTATCAATAGCGGTGAGTTTCCATTGTTCTTTCCACAGGCATAAATAGAAAATAAATGAGGTATCCCACGAGCTTTTGACAAGACCAATTTAGCAAACACTTGTAACTTAGCAAGTCTTGAATTACACGCTTTACGCGGATGCTCTCGCTACATTCATTCGCGCTTTTTGCTTGCACGCTATTGGACAAACCAATCCCACATCTCTAGCGTGTTCAAAACATGTCTTTGAATAAAGCTTCTCACGGTTATTTGATTCCAAAAGCAAGTCATTGTTATACCTTTTACCCTTTGACGAAAGTCGTTCTTTCTTTGTGAAAAGAATTTGACATGTTAACCCGACCCTTCTGCATCACAACGCGTGGTATGCCTCCAAATTAAAACCATGGTAACAAGATTGTGAAATCGTTTCAGGTTTAGAATAAAACAAATACATGATCGTTAATCACATTTAGGTTGTCACATTTTAAATCATAGAGTTTGCATAAAAAGAGTAAGCGATTTTGGTCAACGGTTTAGTGTGCTTGTCAGTACATACATTTTTCCGAGAATCGAGTATGGTTTTTCCTGTTTTATACAGTCAATGCAAAAAACAAAAATACTTCAAGGTAGAAAGTTTATCTGAGGATACTTTCACAACGGGTATTGTTTAAAGCAGAGTGATTGTGAGAGGGTAACAATGGTTAAACACAGTTAAAACTAATATTACACATGTACAAAAATCGTATTTTTGGTTTTTACAATGATATTCAGTTAACGCAGAACAAGGCAAGGTTCAGTAGGGAAATAAATTATGTGATAAGAGAGATTCCGGCGAGTGCTGACAAACAATGCTAATTGAAAAAATCAACAATTACCTGCTAAAACACAAACGTGTTCCATGCACAGAGTAAAAAATATGTTAGTAGACTTGTGTTAGCCATTGAACTAAACCACATTCTTATTTGCGGGTATTCGTTCCATTGTAAAAGCATTCGGCATAGAAAGGGCCTGCTTAAAAACAACCAGCGCGTTCGCTTTGAAAAGTCTCCCTTTTGTAAATCGGGCCAATTGACGTAGTGCATTTTAAAAGCTATAAACAGCTGTGTGTTTCCAACACATTCCCACAGGCAAAACTATTAACTTAATTCATCTTCTCACGGGTATTTGATCCGTAATATGAGTGATCCTCTCTTTTCAAACACAAACGTCATTGCTACTACCGTTAACCCGTTTAACGCATGCCATTTATTTCGGAACAGCATACAAAAAGCCTCCTAAAAAAGCAAAAAAACGATTCCTTTTAATAAAGTGTTTGATGCAGGTTCAGGTGAAGCTTTTTGCTTGCACGCTATTGGACAAACCAAAGAAACACAACCCGCCGACCTTTGTTTATCCCACACCTCTAGCGTTCTCTAAACATCTCCTTCAACAAAACTTCCGAAGGTTATTTGATACAGAAACGCAAGTCACTGTTTAACCTCTAACAGAAAACGGTAATCATTGTTTCTTTATGAAAAGGATGTGCTTTACATGTTCACATGACATGTTAACCCCTTTGTCTCACAACACGTGGCACGACTCCAAATTAAAACTATGGTGACAAGATTGTGGAAATCGGTTTAGGTTTAGAATAAATAGCACAAGATTGTTAATCACATTAGGGTTGTCATGTTTTGAATTATAGGATATGGACAAATACACCAAGCGCTTTTGATCAACAGTTAAGTGTGGCAGTGTGGCAGCTAATATATATTTTTCCCGAAATTAGAGGACAAGGTCCAGTAGGGCAATAAATTTCGCGACAACGTACATCAGGCTTTCAAACAGAGATTTCGGCAAGTGCTGTTAAAAGATTTTGATACCTTTAGACAAATACGGGAGACACGGTTGGTTTGCCTGGTAAAACGATTCTATTTTTTCTTTTTTGCACCCCTTGGATCATGGAAATAAATACTTTGACGAGAAGAAAATTAGTTCCAGGTCAAATCAACGCAAATTCAACAAATAAACAAGTCCCGCTTAAAAATGAACATGTTCCACGCACGGAGTAAAAAAATATGCTTGTAGGTTTTGCGAAGTTAGCCACATAGATTAATGACGACAACCACGCAAGTTGCTGGCCTTTGTTGTCAAAGCAGCCGGTGTAGGATGGTCCTTTCAAAGGACAGCTGCTTTTAAAATATTCCTTTTTCAAATCTAGCCATACAACGCTGCGCATTTTAACTGCTATACAGGTTGATACAGCTTCAGGCGACGCTTTTGGCTTGCACGCTATTGGACAAACCAAAGAAACACAACTCGCCGATGTTTCTTTGTCCAACACCTCTCGCGTTCTCAAAACATCTCCTTGAATAAACTTCCGAAGGTTATTGGATTCGGAAAAGCAAGTCACCGTTTAACCTCTAACAGAAAACGGTAATCATTGTTTCTTTGTGAGAAGAATGTGACATGTTCACATAACGTGTTGACCTTTAGACAGAATATGGGAGACAAGGTCAATGGTTTGTCTGGTAAAGCGATTCTTACTTATCCGTTTTTACTCCTTGGGTTACGGAAACATACATTTAATTTCAGGCCAAAGCAACGCGAATCGGGCCAATTAACGCCGCGCAGTGCTATCAACAGCTGCGTGTTTTCGACAGCTTTCCCACAGGCAAAACTATGAACTTAACTTAATAAAGCTTCTCATGGGATTTGATCTGTCACAGGAGCTATCTTTTTTTTAAAAATAACAAGCAGCCCGGCAAAAAGTGAAATTCAATTCGCAACTGCATACAAAAAGCCTCCGTAACGGCATACAAAAAGCCTCCTAAACAAGCAATAAACGAATCTTGTTGATACAGTATCCAATACAGGTTTAGGTGACGCTTTTTGCTTGCACGCTATTGGACAAACCAAAGAAATACAATTGTTTATCCCACACCTCTCGCGTTCTCTAAACATGTCCTTGAATAAAGTTTCTCCAGGTTATTTGATTCTAACGGAAATCACTGTTTCTTTGTGAAAAGAACTTGACATGTTTACCCGACCTTCTGCTCCACAACGCGTGGCGTGCCCCTAATAAAAACTATGGTGACAAAGATTGTATAAATTGGTTTATGCATAAAATAGATAACACAAGATTATTAATCACATTAAGGTTGTAATGTTTTAAATTATAGGGATATGGACAAATACAATGAGCGCTTTTGGTTTAGTGTGGCAGCTAATAGGTATTTTTCCCGAAATTATAGGGTAAGGTCCAGTACGGAATAAAGTTCGTGACAACGTACAGCAGTATTTCAAACAACGATTTTAACAAGTGATATATACAAGATTTTGATATTTTAGACAAATACGGGACACGCGGTTGGTTTGTCTAGTAAAACGATTCTCTCTTCTGTTTTCCACCACTTGGGTCATTGAAAAACATATTTTGACAACACAAATATTTAAAATATGCCAAAGCAACGCTTAAAAATAAAAAAAACGTGCTTCATACACAGAGTGAATAAGGTTTTAGTAGGTTTGATGAAGTTAGACTATTGGACTAAACCACATACTTTGCGGGTATTTGTTTTATTGTCAAAACAGCCGGTATTGAAAGGGCCTGTTAAAAAGCAACCATGCAGCAACTCGCCGCTTTGAAAAGACTTCCTCTTGGAA